>ML104863.1:428723-510260 GCA_003697995.1 Taxidea taxus jeffersonii | reverse complement strand
CTCAACGTGAGAAAGGAATCCATCAAAATCCTTGAGGAGAACACAGGCAGCAACCTCTTCGACCTCAGCCGCAGCAACTTCTTCCTAGGAACAACGCCAAAGGCAAGGGAAGCAAAGGAAAAAATGAACTATTGGGACTTCATCAAGATCAAAAGCTTTTGCACAGCAAAGGAAACAGTCAACAAAACCAAAAGACAACTGACAGAGTGGGAAAAGATATTTGCAAATGACATATCAGATAAAGGGCTAGTATCTAAAATCTACAAAGAGCTTAGCAAACTCAACATCCAAAGAACAAATAATCCAATCAAGAAATGGGCAGAGGACATGAACAGACATTTCTGCAAAGAAGACATCCAGACGGCCAACAGACACATGAAAAAGTGCTCCATATCACTGGGCATCAGGGAAATACAAATCAAAACCACAATGAGATTCCACCTCACACCAGTCAGAATGGCTAAAATGAACAAGTCAGGAAATGACAGATGCTGGCGAGGATGTGGAGAAAGGGGAACCCTCCTACACTGTTGGTGGGAATGCAAGCTGGTGCAACCACTCTGGAAAACAGCATGGAGGTTCCTCAAAAAATTGAAAATAGAGCTACCTTATGACCCAGCAATTGCACTACTGGGTATCTATCCTAAAGATACAAACGTAGTGATCCAAAGGGGCACGTGTACCCGAATATTTATAGCAGCAATGTCCACAATAGCCAAGTTATGGAAAGAACCTAGATGTCCATCAACAGATGAATGGATAAAGAAGAGGTGGTATATATATACGATGGAATACTATGCAGCCATCAAAAGAAATGAAATCTTACCATTTGCGACGACATGGATGGAACTAGAGCGTATTATGCTTAGCGAAATAAGTCAACTGGAGAAAGACAACTACCACATGATCTCCCTGATATGAGGAAGTGGAGATGCAACGGGGGTGGGAGTTAAGGTGGTAGGAAAAGTAAAAATGAAAGAAGATGGGATCGGGAGGGAGACAAACCAAAAGAGACTCTTAATGTCATAAAACAAACTGAGGGGGGTGGGGGGAAGAGGGGTTGGGTGAGGGTGGTGGGGTTACATCATATGTTTAAATAAAGCTTAAATAAAGTAAAAAAAAATTAAAAATAATAATAATAATAAAATAAAGCTTCTGCCTTTGGCTCAGGAGGTAGTAAGGAAGGAAGGAAGGAAAAGAAGGAAAGAAAAGAAGGAAGGGTTGCCTGGTGAACTGGGGAGACTGTAGGCCCTGGGGCCTTGATCTAGCCTGTCGCAAAGAAGTAGCCAAAGAAATTCAAAGACACACGTTACAACACAGTGGATGGGCAACACAAGTTGACTGAAGTGAAAAGTACACTCTTGAGACATGACAGTGGGCAAGGTCAGAATAGAAAGAGGTTGGGTTTTTATCTTTAATTGACGGTTGTTAACTAGGGGGTGGAATTTTATTAGTTGGCATGGGAAGGAGGATTTTAAGTTTTTTCTTTCTAGTTTGGTCGGGTATTTTCTTTCATGACACCCACCATCTTGGCCTGTCTGGTTTGATCCTGCTTCTTATGGAGCACTGCCAGGACAGGCCTTTGACTCTCACAATAGCTGACCATGACCTCCTCTGTGCTGACCTTTAGGTGTCCTGTTAGAACTTAAACAGCTGCTTACTTTATGGAAGGAAGAAAGGAGGGGAGAAAGGAAGGAAAGAGGGGAAAAATGAAAAGGAAAATAATTCACCAAATTCTCTCTATGCCTATCATGGTATAAGCAGTACCAAATGCTGTAGGCTCTGGGACCATTTAAGTCAATGTAAATGTCCGTTCAGTCGCTCTTTTTGCAAATTATGTTACAGTCAAGAAATATCAAACTTCTTTTTTGTTTGCTTGTTTGTTTTAAAATTTTTATTGATTTATTTGACAGGAAGATCACAAGCAGGCAGAGGCAGGCGGGGGGGGGGGGGAAGCAGGCTCCCTGCTGAGCAGAGAACCTGATGTGGGACTCGATCCCAAGACTCTGAGATCATGACCTGAGCCAAAGGCAAAGGCTTAACCCACTGAGCCACTCAGGGGCCCCAAGAAATATCAAACTTCTGATTAAGGTTTTTCAACTCCAGAGAAGAAACACATTGAAGTATATTGACAAAAGTTAGTGTTTTACAGGATTCACTGAATTCTAAGTTTGTGAATATTTTAATTCTTTTTTTTGTGAGTATTTTAATTCTTAACATTATACTCTTTTCAAAATGTCTTCAAGGATGGTAATGTAAGTTTTTATGTTGACATGTTCTTTCAATGTCTTTTCATCTCTTTTCCCTCTCACCTAGTCTTCCACATGCCCTGGACAAGACACTGAGTCATGTGATAATTTTTATTATTATTAATATTATAAATTTATAATATATTATATATAATTATAAATGATAATGTGTTATAATTTATAATATATTATTAATATAGTAATAATTTACAATTATTATTATAAGGCATTTCACATATCATTGTACAAAATAACATACTGCCTTGGGTTTTTAAGATATATATGCACATGGGGCACCTGGGTGGCTCAGTGGGTTAAGCCTCTGCCTTCAGCTCAGGTCATGATCTCAGGGTCCTGGGATCGAGCCCCACAATGGGCTCTCTGCTCAACAGGGAGCCTACTTCCTCCACTTTGTCTCTGCCTGCCTCTCTGCCTACTTGTGATCTCTATCTGTCAAATGAATAAATAAAAATATTTTTAAAAAAAGACATATATGAACATAACACATCAGATAAGTTAACGAACACAATTTTGAATGAAGTTGTGTATTTTTGAAAATGAAATAAAGCCTTTTCTTTGAATCATGAAACAAATACATGAGCCAACAACCTTAACATAAGTAAAATAATTTTTATAACATTATTTCTTGTGTTTTATTTCTGAACATTGCAAGAGTTGCAGTAACTACCACTATACACATTGTCAAATGATTTATTGATAAACTCATCCTTTTAACAAATCCAATGATGCAGAAATATCCAGTATCATTTAATTTTTCTAATGTTGATTTTGGTTTGAAAACTCCATGGAAAATGTTACTAAGGTGATAGTAAGTCCCAGTTTGTCTGGGCTCATTCTGGTTTGTCCCTGTTGTTCTGGCATATTTATTACTAGCACCACCTTATGCTCTTAAAATGTCCTGGTTGGTGATAGTAAATTATAGACTCACACTATGCACGATCCATTCTTTTGATTTTAGGTTATACAAATTTTCCAAAGCGACATCTAGATAGATTGCAAAAGAAGTTGTCTCCAGACATTTCTAAATACTTGTTCATAGCGATGCAAGGTATAGGGAGGGTAATTAACCTTAGTCATTCCAACAATCAACAGAATTTTTACTGCTGACAAGGCAAAATCTTTTGTTGCAATACGAGCCCTAATCACAGGTTTTTTGGTAATAAAATTAACGTCTGGAAATCCATTTAACCACTACAATTACTTTACCCTTAAAAGAGCACTTTTGTTAATGAAGAGGATACATCCAGTCTTAACATTAAACAGGCATCGACACACATGCTAGTGCCTTTGCCTCTGACAAAGGGAGCCTGAGTTTAATTCCTTATCAGTCCATTAACAAATCTCATGACCTTTTGGGAATAAGTTCTCCAGAAGTGCTGGATTTATTTCCTCACTTGCAAGAGTAGATACAGATTGGAAGTTTTCAAATCTTGGTCTGCTAAAACTGCAGATCAAGTTGAAGGGTTCACCAGTCCGTGTCATGATGAAAAAATATGAAATATATTTTCCTGAAGTTAAGTTTGCTTTTACATTTATATTTTACTCTGAGATTATATGTTTAATATATTTTGAGGAGGGAATAGTGTTAGCTGGTAAAATTTTCAATTTATTTGACCCTCTTAATTGATTAATTGATAAATCTTTTTAAACCTATCCATATTTTATGTGCTAACCCAAAGGCATAATTGTGCAAAACACAGTTATGATGGATCGGTAAACACTGAGCTTCGATAATTGTTATAGTAATGACTATTGTTAGTGCTCCATCACCATGTGTAGAAGCTCAGCCTTCAAGTCTTTCTACTTTGAATGTATGTATGTATGTATTTCCATTGACTCTAATTACCTTCGATGGACACTGAATGCATACAGGAAAATATGATATGAACACAAATGAATGGGCTCCTTAGTTTTCCATAGGCCTAGTCATGCATTAGGATTTGTGGCAATGCAATGACTCAGAATGGTAACAGACATGAACTGCTTCATCTCAAACTCTACCTCACATTGGAGGCAAAGCCTTAGAAAGAAGATAATAAATGTGTTTTCCCATCAGGAAAGGAATTTCTTTTTGTGAGTGACCAGGTATGCTCTTTAAACTCAAAACAAAATTTCACATGATGTGCTTTCTTTTATCCTGTTGATTGTTCTTATATGACGGTTGGAATGAACACAGTGGCACTATGGGAGCCATCACATTGGCTTTAAAGAAAAAGATGAGAGGATCAGAAAAGAAAGGAGAAAAGCTTTTATAGTGCTAAAGGAAACCTCTTCAATGCCCAGGCCAGCATAACAGCTGGCCAGCATAACAGGATGAAAAGACATACTATGAGTTCTATTAATAGTACATGTAAGTATAAAGAGGTGGGAAATGGCTAGCAGAAAGAAGAATTAGTATGTTATGAACATTATTATTAAACTGACTTAAATTTTTAAAGCTAATTACTAGATAAACCTCCATTTTGGACAGAGGAAATATTGTTAGAAAGAGATAAACAGTCTGTTTAATTGTCTGAAACAATGCTGGCAAACAAAGCAAACCTTGTAAATACAAAGGTACTTGAGAAGTCAAAGCAATTTACTTTATAAAGTAATAATTAATTAACATTTACTGGGCACCCCCTCGGTACAGAATGTGGAACAACTAAAGTTGCTGATCCAGCAACTTTAAGAAAGTTACTAAGGGGGCGCCTGGGTGGCTCAGTGGGTTAAAGCCTCTGCCTTTGGCTCCGGTCATGATCCCAGGGTCCTGGGATCGAGCCCTGCATCCAGCTCTCTGCTCAGCAGGGAGCCTGCTTCCTCCTCTCTCTCTGCCTGCTTGTCTGTGATCTCTGTCTGTCAAATAAATAAATAAAATCTTAAAAAAAAAAAAAAAGAAAAAGTTACTAAGAAAATTACTATCCCAAGACAAACTAAGGAGCAACAGTGAGCAATAGAAGATATCATATTATTATGATAAAATCTGTTATGGATCCTGAGTAGAGTAAATGTTTAAACAGTTCATGGAGGGTAGTTATTCACTAGAGAAAACTGCATGGGAGACATGAGATTTCAGCTGAATTATGTAGAAAGGTTTAAATAGAATTTGGGCAGAGGAAGGATATCTAAGGATGGGGAAAAACACAAATTCATGGAGCTGAGTGGGAGAGTGACCAAAAATTGGAGATTGTAAGGACAGTAGTTGGAACAATGAACACTAACCTCTAGATACTCTTTTTTGATAAATTTATAAAAGCAAAGCAAAATCATAGAAAATAGAGCTATATGATTTTAAGAGCTTATATTAACAGACTTTCCTATCCATGAAACATTCCCAATCTGTGACCAGTTTTGAGATTGTCTTTCAGGTTTTTTCAATGTTTTTATGAGTATATGTACTATGTCTTACATGCTTATACATATATCATTTTATTATATTCTATTTTTTAAAATCTCTTAAAAATGCTCAACAATAAATAACCATTATATTGTCTTTTCTTTTAAGAACTGTTTAGTGTTCTTTTCTATGGATACATGCTAATCAAGCAATCTGTATCCCACTGATAAACATGGGCTATTTCTGAGATTTTACCCAAAGAATATTAATATGAGTAAATATGTATATACATACATATATATAAATATGTATATATATCTCCATATGTATAAACAACCATGTGAGTATATTTAGAAGTAGAATTAATGAATCTAGGTAAATTCCCCTTTAAAGTATAATACGTATGGCCAGTTGTCTACTATACTGTTCTAACTTCTAACCCCATCAACAGTGTTGGAGAAGCATAGAGGTAGAGTTTAAGGATTGTTGGAGGCTAGAATGAGAAGCTAGAAGATTGACAGGCCAATCTTTTGATTTCTTTTAATTGAAGCAGACCTGTGAAATTATAGACATCTTTGGGACACAAGCCTGTAGTGAGCTGCAACCTACCCTAGCCATGGCAGCATTTGTAGAAACTTGTCTTTCTTTCTACAAATTCACAAACTTGTTTTTGACATGAGAAAAAATTGTTAACCAAGTCAGGTAGGAGTGGGTCCCTCTGTCAAGTGGAGGCCCTACAGGCATGTCATCCATTACAGTGAGCCGGGGTCTTAGTTGATTAATTCCCATAGATGGAATGAAGCAGCAGGATGATTTCTACACAAGGAGTCCAGCCTCACAAGTGAAACAAAGCTGAACAACTCTGGTTTCCCAATCCACCCCCCCACCAATTGTTCTGGTTCCATCCTCTGACCTTTATATTCTTCTTATTGGTATAACAATTTTTCCACTTTGAATTTTTTTAAAAAATATTTTATTTATTTATTTGTCAGAAGAAGAGAGAAAGCAGGTGAGCAGGGGGAGCAGCAGGCAGGGGGAAAAGCAGGCTCGTCACTGAGCAAGGAGGCTGACGTAGGACTTGATCCGAGGACCATGAGATCGTGACCTGAGTGGAAGGCAGATGCTTAACTGAGCCACCTAGGTGTCCCTCCTTTTAAAATGAGTTCTGTAAAATTGTCCAAGTGGAAAGAAAGAGAATCTGAGAAAATCCACTTATCCTGATTCTATGGAAATTTTGGTTTGAAAAATTTGAGGCTGAATAAATAAAACCAAGATTTTATTGTTTGTTTGTTTTAAAAAGAACAGTAGAAGACTTCATGATACAAAGGAATGAGGTACAAAAAACAGAATGGATCTGGCTTTTTATTTTGTTGAATTTCAAAGAAATATGGTTTTTATGAGTGAAATAAAAGAAAGTTGATATATGCAATCAGAAGGAATGAAAAAAAAAAAGAGAGAGAGAAAGGGGAGGGAAGAGCCAAGCAGAAAGAGAAATTAACCCCAAAATGGAATAAGGAAGGAAAGACTTATAACATAAAAAGTAATTATAAATTTTAAAAAATGAATTTAAAAGTCAATCAAGTCTTTGACAGTGTTCAGTGTCTTCAAAAAGTCACAGAAAAATCACATCATGGACAATTGTTGTCAGGGTCACACAGATTTGTTTGTACCTCCTAAGAACTGAGCCCTGCTTTTCTTTTGGGGTGTCACCCTTTTCTCTCTCTGTTTGTAAAGTTCGAGTGAACTGACAGCTCGCTGGAGGACAGCAGTGCCATAACAGATGGGCATAACCTATGTTGGGTCAGATGAGATTCAATATCATTGCAGTTTCAAGGAAGCAGAACTTCCTGCTAGATTTGGTGCTGCGATAATATAAATTGAACACCACTGGGGCTGGTGACAGGAGGCATCCACGCCAAGGAGGCTGAGAATAAAGCCAACAACTCAACAGGCAAAGCTGTGGTGGATTCTAGTGGCACCATTTTAGCCCAGAAAGAAGACACACCTAAAATCAATTTTTTTACCTTTAAGTCCTTGAGTTACAGTAGCCAACAAATCTCCAATGAGTTCGTTGTTTTTTATTTGCAGCAGAAAGGGTTTTAACCAATATGTGTAAGTGCTCTTAACATAGGAATTCTAGGAATTTATACCAAAGTCTGAGAAGAGAGGAAGGGGACAGGTAAGAGAGATTGAGAGAAAGAGGTACACCACAGAATTCATTTTATAATAATTAAAATTGTATATACTAAATGACAATACAACCAGAGATATAATAGACTTGGTATTTGAAAATATTATCATAAAGGATACATGACTAATGATTCTACAGCAAAAAACATATTTTTAGACACTGTTGATCTAGGTGTGACCTGACCCTAGCTGAGATAACTAACTACGTTATCCAGACTTGTTCTATTCCATCTCTACCTGAAGTTTGGGTTGCTTAAAGTTTGACAGTAGACCTTTTCTAGCTTTTCTTTGTCACCTATAAATACGATGCAGAGGTAGCTGTGTGTGGAAAATAACTGAGAATAAGATTGGGTGTTTGGATGGTATTGGTCGTGGTTATCTATTTCTACTTTCAGTAGTAATTTCTGACTGATGAGATTACAGGTGTTTTAATATTTTTATTTTATTCATATAAATTTTCTATTTGTTTCAATCAATACGCTTAACTTCTTTTTTTTTATTTTTAAAATTTATTTACTTGATAGACAGATATCACAAGTAGGCAGAGAAGCAGGCAGAGAGAGGAGGAAGCAGGCTCCCCACTGAGCAGAGAGCCCGATGTGGGGCTCGATCCCAGGACCCTGAGATCATGCCCTGAGCTGAAGGCAGAGGCTTAACCCACTGAGCCACCCAGGTGCCCCAATATGCTTAACTTCTGTAATAATCACCTTATTAGATAAGGACCAGTCACAGAGATAGGATGAGACCCAAGGAAATATATTTGTGAGGAGGTTTCCAAAGGTAAACATTTTAAGGGATATTGAAGAAAGATTGAGTGTAATAATTACAGGTCTATGTTGCAGTGGGAACTTAGGTGAAAAGATCACATATCTTCCAATGGAGTGTAGGTAAGAATGGGAATTGGTAAAAGTAGAGGCCAGAGTGTTTTAGGGAGGTGAGAAACAGAGGTGAGAAACAGACTCTGGAGGTTTGAGCAAAAGGTTTGCCGTAGCCGATATTTTAAACTTGAGAAGGAAACATTAATAAATGGGAGAAAAATTAAAGGTTACTGAGAGAATGAAGAGGGAGTTGGATAACACTCAGTTTAGGAAATCTAGTTGTCTGGGTGCCCTCATATCACTCTGGCAAAACCTGGTGTGTTAGAAAGGATAGAATCTCTTAGTTAAACTAACTTCTACTTAAAAAAAAAAAAATAAATAAATATTTATTTATTTATTTGAGAGAGAGAGTGAGAGTGTGCATGGGTGAGTTGGAGGAGGGGCAGAGGGAAAGGATCTCAGGTAGCCTCCCTGCAGAGTGAGGAGCCCCATGCGGGGCTCCATCTCAAGACCCATGAGATCCTGACCTGAACCCAAGAGCCAGATACCTAACTGACTGAGCCACACAGGCACCCCTGCCAACTTCTGCTTTTTTGCAATTAAGCCGGGAGACAAGTCACAAACATGTCAAGAATTCCTCTGCTGAGAAAACCATTATCCTTGACAGAACATCAAAATTGTTTTCGTGGAGTTGGATTAATGCCAGTCAAGTGCATGGGAAGTTCTTGGGTGAAAAGAATAGTAAAACTGCCAAGTGCAAACTACACTTTATCCTTATTCTTTGAAAGAGTCCTGGATCTGCCAAAAAATAAGAAAATAAAAATAAAATAATTGCAAATGTTGAATAGCAGATTTAAAGTTGATTATTCTTGATGGTTATCAAGGTTTGTTTGTTATAAAACAAATGGTACATGTTCTGACAATTTAGTTGTCTTTTTATGCATTTTAACTTTACCAAATTGGCAAAGGGAACAAATTACATATTGTTTTAGCTGTTTTTGTCACTTTAAAATTATTACTAGAAGATGTTTGTTTAAAAGTCTTTGAATAAAGGCAATGATTTAAGGCTTTTCTTTCTTTCAACGAACTGAACTGAAGCCTTTATTGGAAAAGGAAGCAGCAATATCATAAGAAAGATCTGCCAAAGTGACAAGCTAAAAAGCATTTGGATTGCATTCTTACAATTTTTTTTCTTTTACAGCTAATTCATTATTATTTAATGGAGGAACAGAGCAAAAATATAAAAATGTTCCAGCATTTGAATACCTGAGTTTCTCCTCCCCCTTGTCCTCCTCCTCCTCCTCCTTCTTCTTCTTCTTCACCACAATTATTTGTAGTCTCAGAACAATAGAATGAACTCTTAAAAATAAAATTATATAAAAATTCATAAATGTAGAGGCATAGATCTTATTAGGAAAATAGCACATTTTAGGGCCAGCCTAGGCAATAAATAAATAAATACATACATACATACATAGTTTTTATTTATTATAAGAAGGACATTTGAGCATGAGCCTTTTTTTATTGAAGCAAAATTTACATAACATATGTAACTATTTATGAATAAATAAATAGTGAATAATTCACTGCATTCATAAAGATGTGCAACTACCACCTCTATTTAGTTCTAAAACATTTTAGTCACCCCAAAATGATTCTGCTCCTATTAAATTACTCCCCATCCTCCTGCTCCCATCTTTTGGCAACTACCAATCTGTGATATGTCTTTATGGTTTTACCTATTGTGAATATTTCATATAAGTGGGGTCATACAATATTGACATTTTGTGGTTGACTTCTTTCACTTAAATAATGTTTTGAGGTTCATCCACATTGTAATATGCATTAGTGTTTCATTTCTTATTATGAGTGAATATATACCATTGTTTTTATATACTATAATTTATTTTTCTACTAATTAATTGATGTACATTGGAGTTTCTTCCACCTTTTGGCTATTACGAATAGTGGTGTTATGAATATGTGTGAACATGTAACTGTTTAAATACCTGTTTTAAATTTTTGGCATATTAGACCTAATAGTGAAATCATTGGGTCATATGGTAATCTGTGTTTAAATTTTTGAGGAATTGCCAAACTGTTTTCCACCATGGCTGAACCATTTTACATTCCCACCAAAGTTATGAGGTTTCTAACTTATCCACATCCTTGCCAAAATTTATAATTTTGCATTTATTTGCTTCTAGACACCCTAGTATGAGTGGTGTGTTGTTGTGGTTTTGATTTGCATTTTCATGTTGGTTAATAATGTTGAACATCTTTTTGTATCTTTTTGGCCCTTTGTATATTTTCTTTGGAGAAATATCTGTTTGAATCATTTTTTTTATCATTCTGTTGTCTATTTCGGTCATTTAAAGAACTAGGCTGTCTTTTTCCTATTCAGGTATAAGAGTTCTTCCTATATTCTGGACACTAGACATACATTTATCAGATAAATTATTTGCAAACCTTTCTCCCTTTTTGTAGGTTTTCTTTTTCATTTTCCTGATAGCATCTTTTAATGTACAGAAGATTTTAGTTTTAATGAAGTCCAACTTACCTGCTTTTTCTTCTTTTTTAAGATTTTATTTGTTTATTTGTCAGAGAGACAGAGAGTGCACAAGCAGGGGGAGCAGCAGGCAGAAGAAGAAGTGGGGTCTCTGCTCAGGGATCCCCACATGGGACTCGATCCCAGGACTCTGAGAGTATGACCTGAGCTGATAGCAGATGCTTAACCGACTGAGCCACCCAGGCATTCCTGTCTACTTTTTCTTTTGGTGCTCATGATTTTGTTGATATATCTAAGACTCCATTATTAAATCTAAAGTTAGGAAGATTTACTGCTCATTTTTTTTTCTAAGAGTTTTATGGTTTTAGCTCTTATGTTGTGATCATTAATCTATTTTGAGATTTGTTTTTTTTTTTGTTGTTGTTGTTTTGTTTTGTTTTTGAGAGAATGTGCCAGCAAGAGAGGAGAGGCAGAGGTGGTGGCAGGTGGAGGGGAGTTCCTCAAGCAGACTTCTTTTTTTTTTTTTTTTTTAAGATTTTATAAGACTTCTTGCTGAATGCAAAGCCCTATGTGAGTCTTGATCTCATGACTCTGAGATCATGACCTGAGATGGAATCAAGAGTTAGATGCACCCACTGAGTTGATTTTTATGTATGTGTGTGGTGGGGGTCCACTTCATTCATTAGCCTATGGATAGCTAGTTGTCTCTACACTATTTGTGAATGATGACTATTCTTTCCCCATTTAATAATCTTGGAACTTTTGTCAAAAATCAATTAGCTATAGGTGAATGGATTTATTTTTGGACTCTCGATTCTATTCCCATTGGCTTATATGTCTGTTCTTAATGTAAATACTAAAATGTTTTGATTACTGTAGATTTGCAATTAGTTTTGAAATTGGTAAGTATGATTTTTTCAAGTGTGTTCTTTCTTTTTTTACAATATTGTTTTGACTATTTGAGGCTTTCTGCAAAGTCTGTATGAATTTGAGGATTGGCCTTTTCCAATTCTGCAAACAAAAAAGAAGGCTGTTGGAATTTTGGCAGGGATTGCATCAATGTACAGACTGCTTTGGAAGTATTGCCCTCTAAAAAATATTGTCTTCACTATATGAACACTGCATGTCTTTCCATTTATTTAGTTCTTATCTAATTTCTTCCAAAAATGTTTTCCAGTTTTGAGCATCTTTTAGTTCCTTGATTAAATTTATTCCTGGGTAATTTATTCTTTTGGATGTTTTTATAAGTGGATTCATTTTTAAAATTTCCTTTTAAATGTCCATTTCTGGTGTATAGAAGCACAACTGATTTTTGTGGGTCAATCTTGTACTTGGACAATTTTCTGAATTTTTCTATTCGCTCTGATAGTTTTTATGGGTTCTTTGGAGATTATATATATATATATATTCATGTCATCTTTGAATAGAGATTGTATTATTTATTTCCCATCTGTTTTGTCTGGAACTTCCAGACAATATTAAAAAGTAGTGATATAGACAGTTATCCTTGCTTTTTCTCTGTCATTTGAAATGAGAATGTAGGATTTTTTTTTCCCTCTTAATTTTATTCATGTGATATAACATTGATTTGTTTTTTTATGTTGAATGAGCATTACATTACTGGGATAAATGCCACTGGGTCACAGTACATAATAACCTTTCTAAGATGTAGTTAAATTTGTTTTGTTGGTATTTTGGTGAGAAGTTTTGCCTCTTTATTCCCAAGGGTATTAATTTTCTTACAGAAAATAATTTTCCAGTTCTTTAGGGTACATTTTAAGGAGTACTTGAACTATGAGAATACCAACAAATCATTAAAAAGTAGTCATAGGATATAAACAGTTTACACAAAATAAAACAGAAATGAATCTTTAATATGATTGTATACTAATATAATATACAATTATATATAATTATATAGTACATATAAAATAGTTAGTATAAATAAGGATTAATTTATATTAATCCTTAACTATATAATAAAAGAAATGCAAATTCAGCCTTTACCAAGAAACCATATTTTTAACCATCATATTGACACACTCCAGTTGAAAGTGTTCTCCATTGATGAAATTGGTAAAGGGGTCACAGACATTCATTTTTTTTTTAAAGATTTTATTTTTTTATTTGACAGAGATCACAAGTAGGCAGAGAGGCAGCAGAGAGAGAGAGAGGAGGAAGCAGGCCCCACGCAGAGCAGAGAGCCTGACGCGTGGCTCCATCCAAGGAACCTGGGATCATGACCTGAGCAGAACACAGAGGCTTTAACCCACTGAGCCACCCATGCGCCCCAGGGGTCACAGACATTCTTTTTTTTTTTTTTTTTTAAAGGAAATCATACTCCTTTTCACTTTTTTTTTTTTTTTAAGATTTTATTATTTATTTGACAGAGAGAGATCACAAGCAGGCAGAGAGAGGAGGAAGCAGGCTCCCTGCTGAGCAGAGAGCCCGATGCAGGACTCGATCCCAGGACCCTGAGATCATGACCTGAGCCGAAGGCAGCGGCTTAACCCACTGAGCCACCCAGGCGCCCCACAGACATTCTTATATATCACTGGTGATCATGTAAATTGGTATAACTCCTATACAGGACAATTTGGCAATTTCTATCAAAACTGAAATAAATGAATGAATCCTCTGACCTAGCAATGTTACTTCTTTGTTTTTCTATAAAAATAAGAACACAAATAAAAATTATATATGCAAAATTCTACTTACTTTTGCAATATCAAAGATTAATAAGTAGTAAAAAATATGTATTAATACTGAATCAATTAAATAAGGTGTTATATTTGAGTCATAGAATGCAATGTTACAGTGAAAAAATTAAGTGAAAGCACAGACTTAAGTGCAAAAGAGCAAAGTAAAGAATGGTATATTCATATGCTACTACTTGTGTAAAATAAAAATTTAGGAATTAAATTCCTAAAGTTTCTGGAAGTTTCTCAAAAATGTATCACAGGAAGCATACGTGACCTAAAAGTCTTTATCACCCACTTATGGTAAACTCCTCCAGAAACTGTTTCTTTAAACTCTTTTCTTTCTGTCTCATTAATTATATGTTGTTTTTTGTAACCCCCTCAAAACTACTCTGTGTCAAATTTAAATTACAAAGAACAATTTAACTTTTCTTCCTTCAGTTGTGAATTTCACTCATGGTTTTTATAAGTGTTAGAGTCTCAGGAGAACAGCAAGACAAAAATGTCCTTAGAGATGGTGGGCAGGTGGTGCTGGGCAAGAGGAGGCTGTGAGTACTGATACGTGTTTTTCTTTTCTTTCTTTTGCTTTTTTTTTTCTTTTCTTTCTTTTTTTGTCCTTATCACCTATGGTTGAAAACTAAAGGAATCTCAAAAACCTATACTGTCCCTATGAGTTATGTGTTCCATAACTAACCAGATTAACATAAATGCATTTATTTCTGTAGACCAAGGAAATTGAGCTAAAAAATACAATGAGGCAAAGGTCATATTTACTTTAAATGCATGTTATGTTTATGTAGCAATAAATGTTTGAAATCTTTAAAAGTTAAACAGTGGAAAGGCTACATTTACTTGGGCAAGATGTGGAAAGTGTCAAAAGACTTTGTACAAACGTGATTAAAATACCAAGCTTCTATCCTAATGCCAAGGGTAGGGAAGACACTTTTTCCTGCAGAACCTGATTAAATGGGCAATTTTCGGTACCTGGATCTGACGATCCTAGTTAAATATTGACTGAGAGGAAAAAAAAATCTCCTTCGTTGGAAAATCTATCATCTTAATAATGAAGCTGCTTCCCTCACTTATTGAGGCTTATATGCACTGCATTGAGGATTGCCTGGTTCTGGAAAAACCACCCAAGAGAAGTTTTTAATCATTCAAATAGGAAGCAAAGGTTCTAGGTAGCAAACTGCCCCAGAGGGTAAAATAGAATCGAGGACTATGTAATTGGCATTACAGTTTGTAGGTGTGGACTGAGATTGTCCTATAGTTATAAATCATTGCTTGCCAATTCAGAGATATGGGTGGTTTGGTGTGAGGAGCTACTGACAAGATGTCAGAAGTCAGATATGAACTAGAAAATAGAATTGTCTGTATTTTTTCTTCAAGTGTTTGTGCAATTTTCATGAATATTGTTGGTTCTGGTCTTAGAAGACAGTGAGCATATAATGGGAAAAAAAATAATTTTCCTCACTAAGGTACGGCACCTAACACTTCTTGTCACTACAGGACTGGCAGCTTTGGGAGAAGCACATAAAAACACTTTGGAATGAACTTTGTTGTTGTCAGAGAAGGCTCAGCCCAGAGGTAAAAACAGGGTAGCGCAGGAGATGAAAAATATAAAAAGGGGAATCTTTCTGAGCATATGTGACTCTCACATATGTGAGACTCTAAATGAACTCGTAGCCCATTTGAGGGACACCCAAGTTCAAAGATCAGATGTTCCAAATTCTTATATTTTGGGATATTATAGAATTCACATTTTGGGCTATATTTACCCTCCATTAAATCTGTATCTATGGGTTAAACAACAATACAAATTCATATGCTGTCCTAAGGAAGATAGAATAAATATAGAATAGAAGTTCCTAGTCTGAAATTGAACTACTAGTTATAGTGAAGATCTCAGTTATCCTTAGTTCATTTTCTGATTCTAACCAAAATCACCATGTTTTTTCCCCCCTAAGAAGTCCTTAAGATGGAAAATAAAGTACTGCTAACCAGCTAACTTCCTGATTACACTTCCCACAGATAAGTAATGTTATTTATTTCTCATGTGTGATTTAGAAAATTTATATGCTAAAACATTAATGTTTGATCTTTTTAAAAGAAAATATTATTCATACTACTTTATATCTTGCTATGTTACCCATTTGTTGGAAATTTTTTCATAGCAGCAAAATTAGGTCTATTTCTTTCTTTTAGTGGCTTTATTATATGTTTTATATATATGCATCTTAATTTATTTCATTGGTTCTTATTAATCAAACTTTGGGTTTTTAATTGAATGCAATTTTTAAAAGCTAAGTTGGATCCTAGTTTTACCACAAAAATGATAATAATAATAAAGGGGGAATAGTTGTCTAATAATCCAGTGTTAGTTTGTTCTCAAATTTAGGGAAGGATAGTAAATTTATCATTATTAAAATATAATTATATTGAACCCATAACTTAGTCCCAATGAAAAGACTGACAGATTTCAATTTTATATAAATCAATATTTTACAAAAAAATTTTAAATTGTATTAAAACCCCCCAACATTTACAAGAGAAATTCCTGGATGCTATTTAAAAGAATAATACCATTTGGGCAATGTTATATCAAATATTTAAGTAAGTGAATTAACCCTAGACTATTTAAATGACTCAGTGACATTTATAAGAAATTCAAGTTCCCAAGAGATAAGTGGACAAAGTGCATTTCCCAAAACAAGAGATAGTTATGGTAAACACATATTATGTTCATTGGGCTGAAAAATATAAATTAAATTATGGGAAACTGACATCAAGAAAGAATATGAAACCAATAAATATGATTGATGTAATGCTCAGAAATAATGAAAGCATTTATGATATAATCTGAAGAAATGAATACAAAATAGCAATCATTCAATGTTAATAAATAATTAAATATATATTCAATCTAAGTCCTATATATAAATTGCAAAAACAAAAGTAGTTGTTTTATGATGTGAACATGTGTAATTGTTTTAAATCTCTAAATATTATACTGTGTCTCATTCTTAATTTAAAAATAAAATAAAAAAGGACATGTTTAGGTATGAAGTCCCTAGCTCTATTATCTACCTTTAATGCTTCAGCATTCTGTAAGACTTAATTCCCAATTTTACCTCTGTGCTGGGAGCTTTGCTATTAGGCAATATTTACTTGATGTCAGGAAACATTTCCAATTAATCTTAGTGGCCTCAATACTTCATAGCATGCAAGTTTTTGAGAGAAAAAAAATACACAAGTTCTACATGTAAGTAAAATAATAAATTTGCCTTTTTTTTTTTTTTCCAAAACGAATCTGTTAATCTTCTAGTTCTCAAATTCTGTGGAGAATATTTAGGGAAAATAAAGTAAATGAGGGGCTTTTTGGAGGATCGGTGTCAGGTATTTCTGAAAAATCTCTGAAGATTAATAGAAAGTGAAGAAAAATCCAAACAGAAGACAGTATGTGTTATGCAATATATTCATTTGCGAGACCTGCCACAGCAAAAACCATGGCTGGGTGGTTTAAACAATATAAATTCATTTTCCTGCTATACTGGTGGTTAAAAGTCCAAGATCAAGTTGTCAGCAGATTTATTTTTTCCCAAGGCCTGTGGCTGGCTTGTGAGCAGCTGCCTTTTCACTCTTTCCTCATGCGGTCTTTTCTCTCTGCAGATACATCATCTTTTTCTTACAGCAACACCAGTCATATTGAATTAGGGCCCCACCCTGTGATCTCACTTAACCTCAGTGACCTCTTTAGAGACTTTATCCCCAAATCCAGTCACATGGGGTGGGGGTTAGGGCTTCAAGGTATGATTTTTGGTGGAACACAGTTCAATTCGTAACATACAGCATATTTGAATGTTTGTATTTAATAAATTACCGCTTTTGAGATATATGCATTTTACAAAAATAGGATAAACATTTATTTATTATAACTTTGAAGATACTATCAAAAGTTAACATATCAAAATCTTTGTGAATAGAAGTTTTGGGCCAAATGACCATATTACTATCTCTTCCTCACTCTCTCCTCTGATGTCCCTGAATGAGCTTCTAGAGTTGCCTTTGAAGAGGACAAGATGGTGTAGATCCACAAAAAGCAGAGCCATTGGCACCCTTGAGTGAAACTTGGACAATGGGAAACAGATAGGAGGGAGGTGTACGGGTAAGTTTCCCATTTCTTTTCTCTTTGGTGAACACTTAGTAGTACACTTGGTTCCTGCTGGAAATCCTTCTAGGGAGGTCTCAGGTGTTTTGAGAGCTCATCTTGGTAATGACTATATGTATATATCTCTTCATGGCTGCCCCTTGTGCTGTGACCAGTATAGTAATATGCTGTATCATTTCCCTTTTTTTTAAAAAAGATTTTATTTATCTTTTTTAAAGATAAATAAAGACAGAGAGAAATCACAAGTAGACACAGAGGCAAGTAGAGAGAGAGAGAGGAGGTAGCAGGCTCCCTGCTAAGCAGAGAGCCCTATGTGGGACTCGATCCCAGGACCCTGAGATCATGACCTGAGCCAAAGGCAGAGCCTTAACCCACTGAGCCACCCAGGCGCCCCTCATTTCCCTTTTTTATTGCTTTGTTTTACTGCATGTTTTCTTTTCAGGCTTATACCTCCCAAACTGAGTGTCAACATTTTAATCTCTACCACAAATTCAAATTCAGACAAGGGTTAATACAATTAGTAAGTGGAATGGTTCTAGAAAACCAGTCCTCAGAATGAGATTTGGGAATTGCATTGCTCACCTATCTGAAGTCATCCATTGTAGGTGGTAAATAAGGTTGAAAACTCTTGGAAAGCAACTGCACTACCATTTCTTAAACTTTCACCTCTGTTTAACTGAGAGTAAGTGCAAATAGAAGGGAGTGTAGGGAGAGCAACGGCTGTGGCACTTAATTAACATGGGCACGATTATAAGAATCGTGAAATCACATGAATACCTTAGGTGCCAATCAAGACATTACAGAAAGAGAATACTAGGCTTGGGAGAGTCCATTTCCATTTTAGGGCAGTATCTGAAAGTCATACAACTTCTGGAAGCTTTAGACAACCTCTTAATTCTGACAGCTTCTGGCAGACTTTGCTTAATCGGGGCGACAGTCTGACTCTAAGAGGAGCAGATCTGCAAAGACTAAAATGTGCTGACTTAGGAGATCTCCTCTGTCAAATCAGGGCCATGAGAGGAGAAGAGTAGGATCCAGTACCTGAATGAACACATTTAGGATGACCAATCTCAGAATCTTGAACTCCCAAACTATCTTGAATTCTTTCACCAGAAGCAGCCCCTTCTCACCATATGAACACTTTTCTCCAATCTGACAACTAAAGCCAAGATTCAACACTGTCCAAGTAGGTAATTACAAGTACAAATCTAGGAAGAAATAGCCTACAAGGAATTGCAGGGCCTGATGAATACAGAAGAACCCGGGGAGCATGAGCCAAAGTGGATCCTGAAGGTGTTAGATGTGGGTAAGGCTGGTGAGGGGAAAATTCAGAGTGCCTTCTTATGACTACTTCTGATAATAGCTGTCATAGGTCAGATTCCCCAGAAACAGAGATTGACAGACTTACATTAGTAAGAGTTATTTGTTTTGTTTTTTTCCTTCCCCTCTAAGGAGGAAGGGGAAGTACAGTGGAGAACTAGGGAGAGCCAAGTAAGAATGTGGTCTCAGCCTAGATTTGGCCATCACACCAGAGGGTGCCTTCCCTTGTGGCACAGGGGCCAGTCTTTTATAATACCTTGTCAGTTTTTGCTGTGGGCTATTCACAGGGAAGGAAAGGGAAGTAACCCTTTATGGGAAGGGGATTTTGTAGGCTAAGGGTGTTGTCTCAGCGAAAGGGGGTATGTCTCTGACCTAAGAGCAAGTCACATTAACCACAGCTAGTTAATGACTGAATCCAGGAGAGGCAAAGCAGTATGTATTGCAGCACCTACCTGAGTGTCTGGAACACACGGGAGAAACGGGAGAATATTTTGTCTTTGTATATTTTCTTTTGCTACTGTAGTTCCCACCAGGAAACATACACCAGTGAGGACTCAAAGAGTCAATAACATTAGATTTTTCATTGCAGAGTTCCCTTGCTGACATAATTTATTAAAATGTGACAGAGACTTCAAGGATAAATGCTTTGTTTCTGCATTTACCCCAATACACCCTTGAGATTTCAGAAATGTTCCAAGTTGGAGAAAGGCTACCCATTAAATAATATGATCGGTTTGTAGTTTCAAGAAATGCAATGCTCCAGGTGGGGATTTGTATAATAACATGAAATCTTTCAGGTTTTGGATTATGAACTTTCAAAACAAGGTACTTATTCTGTCCCAAAATGTCACTAATATTTAGAAACTATTGTATTTAAATTTTTTAAACTATCATGTAAAATATAAATCTAGAATTTTATTCCTACAGGACAAAAAGCTGTTAAAGACAGAGAAGATATACATGTACCAAATTACCTTTATGGCTTTTGTGATATTAATTTCTTTGCTTCTTCCATCTACTGAGATAAATTTCCTTGTATCCCTCTGAAATATCAAATTTCCTATATATATAATTTTTCTTTTTTTGCTACCTTTCCTGGAAGTAGCAAAGGTGGGAAATGGATTTTCTATAGAAGGATAAATTTGAGCAATAAGTTTTATAATGTATTTCATTTTTTGATAGATGTCCAAAGTGTAGCAATATAGAAAATTCACAACTTCAGATCCAATAAATTAGAAGACATTCAATCACTTTAGTATTTTTTAAACATTTCTTCCCTTTGGGATATCTGTTAATATGGGAGAAATGATAAAAAAATACATGGCCATGGGATGCCTAGATGACTCAGTTGGTTGAACCACTGCCTTCAGCTCAGGTCATGATCCCAGCGTCCTGTTATCAAGTCCCACATCTGGCTCCTTACTCAGTGAAGAGCCTGTTTCTCTCTCTCCCACTGCCTGCCTTTCTGTCTGCTTGTGCTCTCTCTTTCTGTCAAATAAATAAATAAAATCTTAAAAAAAAAATACATGGCCTCTGTCTTAAATTAGTTCATAGTGTTGGGGTCCGTTATCAAAGGAGTGAGACTGATACAAAGTGAAGGTCAAGCAAAGCTTTATTTCGTGCCAGTATAGAGAATCAAACTGACCGGCCAGGGCCGTCTCTTATAGAGAGAGCAACCACCCCCAGCCTCACAGACTAGCTTTTATAGAGCAAAAGCCATGTGGTTGAGCCTGGCCAATGAGATTGTAACACACAGAGAAAGTTGCATAGTCATGTTAGATCACACGCAGGTGGCCAATTGAATTACAATTTACCCTATAGTAGCAGTTTGAACTAGCCTATCACTCTGGTCAGAATTGGCGCTCAAATTGGCACCCAAAAAGGCCGGGCCCACATTCTTTGGTGGCTTAGGGAGATAGTATGTGTGCTTTACTGATTGGATGCTTTCATCTGGCCTGACTCCTCCTTGCATCTGGGCTCTGTTATCTCTGCCTGACCTGACCTGTTCTTGTATCTGGTCTCTGTTATCAGGGACTGGTCAGCTACATTTTACTTGTTTCCCAGACTTGTTTCTAAGTAAATTCCTTGGGGGGGAGGGGTTGGGCAGGGTCATTTTAAGTTTACTGCACAAACAACAAAATGGATGTTTTATGGAGATGGAGTTGCTCTGGCTAAGTAGGCCCTTACAATACAATATGGCAATGAGATACACATGTTAAAAATACATAACTCAATAAGATAATGTTAAGGACGATTAGGAAGATATGGATAAATTGTAAAGGGAGCTCAAAAGGGACATACATCTTATTGGATGAAACAATCAGGGAACTTAATGCTTTTGAATATTTTTTTCAAAAAATTTTCTTTAAATTTTGAACAAATTTATAATTGAGTAGTTAAAAAGGGAATTACTATCCTTTAAATAAGTATAAGTAATTATCTTAATTAATGAACTTATTATAATTATTAAGTTAATAATAATTGATAACATTAACTATTGTATCTAAGGAACACTGACCCACAAAATAAAATTTTAGGAACCAGATAATTTTTTCTGAAATATTTATATAGTCCATAGGACAATTTGATCTCCAACAAATTTCTTTTAGTTATACATTTATATATCTCTTGCTTAGATTTACAAGTGGTGTTTTTAATCTTTTCTAGGACCAATGGTGATCAGTCATTATTCATACTTATATGATTATTATATATATACTTTAATGACATATCTATTGGTGCCTGTCACCATCCTTTTTTATTTTTATTTTTATTTTTTTTACATTTTTACAATTAAACCCAAAAGATGTTATCTCCCTTTGTCATTTTGACATGAAAAATTGTGACGTTTTCTTGACTACAATATGTCTCCTGCTCAAATCTACAATAAAAGGTAGCTTATGTTTCTTTTTTCCCCTTATATTTTTGAGATATAGTTACTAGTAATTCATCCTTTATGCTATTTTGATTTTGTGATACACATTTTAAGGTGAAAGAAAGAAAAGAAAGAAACTCCTAAACTTTAATTTTGTTAGAATTTAAAACTTTCACTATTTCTCCTGGAGGTTTCCAACCAGTTTTTATTTTGTTATTTTTCACTGATGCAATTAAAAAAAATCTTCCCAACACAGGATATCCCTAGGAGAAATATAAACTTCATACATATTATGAAAATCATTTCTCTACCAGCAGGAACCTTGCAAGAACATTTAGAAAAGTCCTTTGCTTTTACTTTCAATTTTCTTTGTGATTTTCAAAGAATAGTTCATACATTCCATTTCAAAAGAGTCTTATAGTAAGGTGACAAATTGTGCCAGTATTTACTTCACTTGGGAAAAGAAGAATGTGAACAAATAAATTCTAAGGACCTCTTCTTCCTGGTAAGAATATAACTTCTCTGTTAGATCCAATTTAGTCACAGGTGTGAAAGCAGGATCCAAAAATCTATGGTTTATCCACTTGAATTTTTAAATGAGTATTTCAAAGACAATTGCTGATTGCTAAAATACTAACTTTAATTCTTAAGATGTAAAATTTTGCTGGAATTATAGAAAATCATCAAAGCATGGTATCACTTTTAAAATTTCATAATCAATGTGTTGCTATGCCAATATACGGAAACAGATTGGACCAATATTTTATCATGACAGACCATGATTTAGAGTTTCCTTTAATACTGTGATAGAATAATCATCATTTTCATCAGTTATCATTTATGCAAATACTTAAAAAAGTTATGAAGTCTCTTTGGAGATGATATGGATTCTAGAAAAGCATTAATATTTACCATACTGCCAATTAATTCTTTCTAGTGGGATAGATTGATTGATTTTTGCAAAATGGCATTAACAAAGTATTTTATTTGCATGCATTTTTTACTGCAGATATTAAAATCATTTTCTATATATTTCCATTATATCCCGACAAAGAGTTTTTCAAATTTCTGTTTAATGCTGCCATCCATCTAGTTAGTAGCATTTAACCATTTCATATTTCTCCTAATGGTCATTTTTATCACTATGCCAACCAGCTATGTGCTGGACAACTAACATTTATTTTTTAGCTTATATTCAAGCTTATTAGTTCTCTTAATAATGAACGAGGATCAGAATTTTTTTAATGAAGCATAGTTGACATACAAGTTCCATTAGCTTCAGGCGTACAACATAGTGATTAGACAAACCTATACATTATGCTATGCTCACTAAAATGTAGCTGTACGTTTTACTATATGTAAAATGTAGCTATACATTATACCATACAATGTTATTACAATATCATTGACAATATTCCCTATGCTGTACCTTTCACTACCATGACTTACTCATAAATTCCATAACTGGAAGCTTGTATCTCTCACTGTCCTCCACCCAATTTGCCCACCTCCCATTCCATTTCCCTCTAACAAGCACCAGTGTTCTCTGTCTTTTCAGGTCTATTTCTGCTTTGTTTATTTCTTTGTTTTGCTATTTACTTATTTTTAAAGATTTTATTTATTTACTTGAGAGAGAGCAAAAGACAGCATAGAATGAGAGTGAGCAGGAGAAGCAGACTCCCTCCTGAGCAGATAGCCCAACCTGGGGTTGATCCCAGGACCCTGAGATCATGACCCTGAGCCTAAGGCAGAGGCTTAACTGACTGAGACACCCAAGGGCCCTTTGTTTTGCTTTTTAGGATCCACATGTAACTGAAATCACATGGTATATGAGGCTAATGTTTCCTTTCTTACAGAGCTGTGCTTAAAATCAATTTAAGCACACCTGCACATAATTCACATATATGAGCAGGTAAAAGAAAGATAGACAGACAAATGATAATTATCCCATCTTGTGGACTCTTACATCCCAGGAAGATAAAGAATTGTCTATGGTCAAGAACCTTCTCTTGTGTATCTCTATATACTCGGCATCATAAAATCACATAGTGTTTTTTTTAATAATTCTCATTCTATAATACCATTAGTTGTAAAATGAGATCTAAGAGAAAAGTACAAGAAATATTTCTCAACTTAATTGTATTTTGTCAATACTAAGGTCTAAATGTTTTTTTGTTACCAATATTTGCTGACTTTTACACTTATTACTAAATTCTTCCAGTAACACTGATATTCCACTATCCCCAATATATATTTCATATGCCAAATATTAAAAATACCTATTGGTCAATATTTTATGTTGTGTTTAATTAATGGCATAATATATAGAACATTGAATACTCTGTAACTTAAGGTATTCCATTGACTAGCAGTGTTATTTTTAGAAAAATTGCCTTGGCAAGAAATAGATTTCTGCCTCTATTAAATGAAAAGTTTGCTTAAATCATTCATTTTCTGTTTTGCTTCAGAAAGTCTTACAGAAGCCTCACAACCTGATGAAGAGGATATTACACGTGGGAAGATCTTGGACCTTCAGACCACTTAGCTTTAATCTCACACTGGCTTTTTTCAAATTTAAAAACCAATCTTTGTTTAAATTTTCCATGTAGAAAGGATTCCAAAAGTGTAAATAAGTGTTTAAAACTACAGCACAAAATTATATGCAAACCCTATTCTAGCTCAATATATCCTCTCCTAAGTCAAGTTTAACTACGTAGTCTTTCCAAAAAGTCCTTTCTCCAGCTTCTTGTATACAGGTCTACTGAAGTTCTCTATTTATAGATTCAATCCAAGATCCCTTAGCAAATTCTTCCTGGAACAGGAATTACACTGAAGGCCTGACAGCCTATTTCAAGTTCTTTTTGTTTTGTTTATCCACTCCTGCCTTGTGCTACTTCAAGCCTAACATTTTGTTGTGCACTTCAGCTTGATGTGATGAGCTGATCTCTTCTAGGACAGCTACTTGCCTGCCTGACTCCTAATTACCTTGAGAGAGTAATTTTTAAAAATGCTAACAATAAATTTATACTCTTCACTGCTGTCTGTTGTGAGATGATCAAACATGTTATTTAATTGTAAAAAAATACATTTTTTCCATTCCATCTCTTAATATCTTCAAAGAATCAAGAGTGCATAAAGCAAAACCTATATTTTTATTATTACTGAACTTATTAGATATATGTAAATGAAATATATATACTAATAACAACACAAAGGAATAAGAAAGAAATGGAGGTATATTGGAAAAAAGTTGCTATATTTTCTTGAAATTTAGTTTAGTATTAACTTTAAGTAGATTGTGGTCAATTAACATGTATATTGTAATCCTTAAAATAAGAAATATACTCAAAGAATAAGTTTAAAATATAAGAATTAAAATGGTAAAGTATAAAAATGGTTAACACAAAATAAAGTATTAAATAACGTATGGGGATATCATATAGACATGGAATATACAGACAAATTGGCTAAATGTCAAACATAAATTTACATAAGATGTAAATGGAATACACACCATAAGAAGACAGCAATTGTCAAACCTGATAAAAATACTAATCTGACCATACGCTGTCTACAAGAGACATAATTTTGATGCAGAAGTGCAAATAAGTTCAAAGTAGAAAGATCAAAAAGTTACACTGTGCAAACATCTACCACCAGAGAACTTGTGTGGTTATGTTGACATTGGGTGAAACAGACATCAGGACAAGCAATGTTGCTAGAGATAAAGGGACATTGCATAATAAAAGGGTCAATACATTCATAAAGAAAGAAATATAAAAATACAAAAATGTATTTTATTATAAAAATGGAAAATATAGAAAAATAATATATGCAGAGATTTCAGTAGTCTTTCTTATTAATTGAGAGAAGAGTTAAAAGTTAATAAGGATACAACAGACATGAAACAAGGGCATCGACTTGATCTGTCTGAAATTCCCCCCAGCAACAGAATACATTATTTCCAACAGTGCATGGAACATTCTCCAGGAGGGAACATGTACTAGGCCATGAAACAAGTCTTAGTACATTTAAAAGACTGAAATAAAACAGTTTGTCCACTGACTACCACAGAATTAAATCAGAAGTCAGCAATATAAGTTAATTAGAGAAATGCCCAAATATTTGAATATATTTAAATTTACACATACCTTAGACATTAAAAATTCTACGTAATTGATAGGGCAAAGAAGACATCACAGAGAAATTAGAAAATATTTTGAGATGAACTAAAATAAAAAACACAGCATACTAAAATTTATGGAATATATTCAAAGCAATGCTTGCAGAAAAAGTTATAGCTATAAGCACCCATAAGAGGAAAGAAAAACTATTTCAAATCAATATCTTGGTATTCCAAATTAAAAAATTTGAGAAAATAAGCAAAACCCCAAAAAGAAAAAAAAATGAATAATAAAGATCAGAGCAGAAATTGATGAAATATAAAACAGAAATATAGAGAAAATCAGTAAAACTTAAAGTATTTTTTAAAGTTCAACAAGATTGACAAACCTCTAACTATGCTTACCAAGATAAAGAGAAAGAAGGCACAAGTTACCAAAATCAAGAATGAAGTAGAGTGCATTACTTTTGACCTTAAAGCAATCAAAATGATTTTAAGGAAGCATTATGACTACTTTTATGTTGAAATACTGTATTTGAAACTGATGTTTCAAATCAAAGAATATAGATGAAGCAGACATTCTTAGAAAGGCACAAACACTAAACCTGACCCAATAAGAATTCAAAACTCTAGACCAATGACTAAGAAAGACATTTATTTAATAGTCAAACACTTTCCTCACAAAAAAACCAAGGTCCAAATATTTTTACTGAATTCTATCAAATATTTAAAGGAAAAATAATATCCATCTTATACAAATTCTTTAAAAAAATAAGGGAAGAAATATTTTCTAATTCATACTATGAGGTCAGTATTACCTGAAGACCAAAACCAAAGATATCACAAGGAAAGAAAAGTAGGGCTCAATATGCCACAGGAACACAGAGGCAAAACATTAACAAATTAGTAGGATCATACACCATGACCATAACATATATATGTTATAAATAATGACCAGTGAGGTTTATCCCAGAAATATAAGATTGGATTAACATCTGAAAAGTCAATGTAATATTCTATATTAATAAAAATGATTATTATTAATGACATTCAGTAATGTCAACACTAATAATATGATCATATCAGATAGATGTAGAAAAGCATATGTTAGTGTTAATCATTAATTATAAACATTCTTTAAAAACTAGGAGTAGAAGGGAACTTCTTCAACCTGCTAAGTGGAATTTATTAAAACGTAAAATTAACATCATACCTAATGGTGAGAGACTGAATGCTTTTCCCCTAAGATCAGTAACAAGGACTGAATATTTACTTTCACCACTTCTATTCAACATTGCACTGTATATTCAAGTTAGAGGAATAAGACAATAAGGCAAGAAAAAAAATCGTACACATATTGGAAAGGAAGAAGTACAACTATTTTTATTCACAGATGACCTGATCCTAAATGTAGAAAATCTCAAAGAATCTACAAAAATGTGGTAGAACTAAAAAATGAGCTCAACAGTTTTAAGGTGCAAGATTAACATACTATAACTAATTTGGTTTCTATATGGTAGCAACAAGCAATAATAAAAAAAAATACCCTAAAGTATTTCAAAGCACAACACAAAAACTAAAACTCTATGAATAAATTCAGTAAAAGCTGTACCGGGCTTGTACCATGTAAACTATCAAACATGCTGAGAAAAATGAAAGATCTAAACATATGGAAAGGCATACCAAGTTCATGGATAGGAAGATGTAATACTTTGCAAATGACTATTTTCTCCAAATTGATTGGTAGAGTCCATGCAATCACTATCAGAATTCCAACACAATTTTGTTGTTTTCGTTTTTGTTTGGGGGGAAATTGGCAAAATACTCCTGATATTTACACAAATGCAAAGGAACTAGAATGACAAAAGAATTTTTGAAAAAGAACAAAAATTGGTAGACTTATACCACCCAAATTCAAAACTTACTATAAGTTACATTAATCGAAGTGTTATGGTATTGTTTCTTATTTATAGGCTTAAAGATAAACAGAACAGAGAATCCAAAAATAAACCCATACATTTGTGGTCAATTGATTTCATAAAAAAACGCCAATGGAATTCAGTTGAGAGAATGATACACTTTTAACAAATGTGCTAGGACAGTGAGATACTGATACACACACACACACACACACACACACAATCACACAATCACACATACTCACACACTGAACTTCCTTACATCACTCATACCATACATGCAAATTTAATATGAATGGATTCTACATGAATCATAGACCTAAAGTTAAGTTACAACAATAAAATGTGTAGAAGAAAACAATATAAAAGATTACTTTTGTGGTTCAATTTCTATGAAATTTCCAGAGAAGTTAAATCTACTGAAACAGAAATCAGATTAGAATATGCCTAAGGATGGAAATGGGAGAGAGTATTGTCTACAAATGAACATAAGGAAACTTTCTGGTTTTCTATAACAGTTCTAAAACTGGACTATGGTAATGGTTGCACAGTAATATAAATTCATGAAAAACAGAACCAAAATTTGCATTGACATTTATATTAGTTTGCTAGGGTTACCATGACAAAATGCCACAAAATTGGTGATTTCAACAGCAGGAATGCAGTGTTTCATAATTGTGGAGGCTCAGAAGTCCAAGAACAAGGTGTCATCAGTGTTGGTTTCTTCTGAGGCTTCTCCCAACTTCCAGATGACTATCTTCTCCCTATGTCATAATATAGTCTTCCCTGCGTACATATCTGTGTCCCAATTTTCTTTTAAGGACATACATCTTTTAAGTATATTGGATTAAGGCCCACTGTAATAGCTTCATTTTAACTTATTAACCTCTTTAAAGACCCTATCTCCAAATACAGTCTCATTCTCAGGTACTAGGAGTTAGGACTTGAACATATGAATTTTGGGAGGACATGATTTAGTCCATCTGAACCATCTATTTAAGTCTGAAAACTGGAAAATAAAACTATCAACTCTGAATTGGATTTCATGCACTGGTCCTTGTGATGTAGGTATAAGCTGTTTAGTTGGCCTAGGTTAATTAGGTCAGGTATAGGTCAGATTTAGGCTGCTGCCCTCTTTAGAAAAGGAATGAGGCTTTACCCTCAGAGGTTCCAGACATGTAAAAGATATATTTCTACCATTTGTTCAGGAAACATACGTTTAGGTGGTGCATGTACGTTTGTTTTGTCAGGTCAGGGGGTGAGACGGTGAAGGGGTGAGATGGCGAAGGAGGGTTGTGGGAATATGTACAACTATGTAGGTGAATATGACTGGCTGCAGGATCCTACCAAGGAATATTATCAGCTGTCATGGAAACAAGTATTGCATTACAAACTAATTAATATTAAATGCTGTAGAAATATTCAAATACTGAGTTGGAAATTTTTAAGATTTTTTTGGTTTTTGTTTCCATAGCTACAGCCAGGCTTAGAATCCACATGTAGACTCAAGCATTATTTTATCATATTATGTAAATTTTCATGATGGTCTGAATGAACAGATGGTATTAACACATTTTAATGATGGTGATGAAGAGCTAGGATCGCTATTTGATAGAACAATTTCTTTCTGGATGTCATGTGTTTATTTTTACACCATTTTTAATGACTTTTTTTCTGAAAAATGACAATGTTTGAAATGTGGGTTCTACTGTGAATTTCAAGTAGATGTTAATTATAGCAGTTGCTGGTTATATCAACACAATGCGTTATAATCCTTTATAGTATCTTATTTGCAGATATCATTTTCAGTTTTAAATAAACACTAAATGTCAATTTTCTGCTTCCTTTATACGATCTCAAGAGTCTGTTTGAGGGTGTATTTTATACATTGTTTCTCTCACTGATCTTTATTTCTCATTTTTCCTTCAAAATTTAACAATTATTGTTTCCCATTACATATCTCTGTTCTTATATGACAAGAAAGAATTTACAACAAATTCAATTCTCCATCTATGCTGCAGCTCCATCCACACAGGTGACCACAGCTGAAGGAAAACACGCATCAATGCCAACAAGGCTTACTTTACATTTATGATCACTAATCTCTGTTGGACCCCTGAGGCATCCTGCTCCCTTGCTATATTTTGCTATGTTCACTCCTCGACTTTCCTAATTAGCTATTTTATAGTTTCTTATCTCTTTTGAAATCTTCAGGCCCTCTTTCATCATCCTCACTCTCAGTTGATGAGCTTAATTTCTATTTCACAGAGGAACAAGGAGCAATCAGAAATCCTACACAAGCTTATTCTATTACATCTATCCGTTTACTGCATCTGGGTATATTTGCTCTTCCTCCCCGCCCTTTGCAATGAATCTACTGTCTGCCCTTCCAGAATAGGGCAGCACCTCCATCTGTGAATCCAATCACATTCTATTTGCCTACTGTGCAGCAGTGGTTCTTCCTTCTCTCTGATGCATCATCATTTTTCTCTCTATATTTTATCTTCATCATATATATGTATATGTATAAACTATCTCCCTTATTAAAACAAACAAATCAAACAAAACCAAACTGTTGGCTCATTACTTACTCTAACTCCCACCATATTTTATTCCTTTCATTTATAGAACAACTCTTCACAGAAACAATGTGTACTTGCTCTCTCTAATTCCTCCTCTTACTTTCTTTGAAATCTTCTTTATTCATATTTATTCACCCTGCCGCTCTGTTATAACTGCTCTTGTCTAGGTCTTCAGTGACTACCCGCTGCTTACACCTGATTGTACTTTTCAGACTCCAATGAACTTAATCTAACAGCATCTTTGGATATTGTTGATCCCCTCTCATCTTGGTCCATGATATTACCCTTCCAGGTCACTTTCTACTTCCCCAGTCATATTTACTGCCTTCCTTTCATCTACCAAATCTATTAATGCTGTTTTGATCACAGAGATCAGTTCTTAGACTTTTCATTCTATTTAAACTCATTTAAAATTTCCCATGTTTTTAAATAATATTGATATGCCAAGACTCTCAAATGTATATTGTCAACCAAGACTGCTGACTCTATTTTTTTAATTTTAAACTATTTTTATTAACATATAATGTATTATTTGCCCCAGGGATACAGGTTTATGAATCATCAGGTTTACACATTCCACAGCACTCACCATAGCCCACACCCTCTCAATGTCCATAACCCAACCACTCTACCAGCTACTCCCCACCTCCCAGCAACCCTCAGTTTGTTTTGTGAGATTAAGAGTCTCTTATGGTTTGTCTCCCTCCTGATCCCATCTTGTTTTTTCCTTCCCTACCATCCACTATGCCCCCTGCTGGCTCTCAAATTCCTCATATCAGAGAGATCATATGATAATTGTCTTTCTCTGATTGACTTATTTTGCTCAGCATAATGCCCTCTAGTTTCATCCCCATCATTCTAAATGGCCAGATTTCATTTCTTTTGATGGCTGCATAGTATTCCAGTGTGTGTGTGTGTGTGTGTGTGTGTATGCGCATGTGTGTGTATATATATATATGTATATATATATATATACATATGTATACACATATATATATAATCTCAGATCTTCTTTATCCATCCATCCATCTGTTGATGGACATCTAGGTTCTTTCCATAGTTTGGCTATTGTGGACATTGCTGCTACAAACATTCAGGTGCATGTGCCCCTTCGGATCACTATGTTTGTATCTTTAGGGTAAATACCCAGTAGTGTGATGCTGGGTCATAGGGTAGCTCTATTTTCAACTTTCTGAGGAACCTCCATGCTATTTCCCAGAGTGGTTGCACCGGCTCGCATTCCCACCAACAGTATAGGAGAGTTCCCCTTTCTCCGCATCCTCGCCAACATCTGTTGTTTTCTGACTTCTTAACTTTAGCCATTCTGATTGGTGTGAGGTGGTGTCTCACTGTGGTTTTGATTTGTATTTCCCTGATGCCAAGTGATGTGGAGCAACTTTTCATGTGTCTGCTGGCCATCTGAATGTCTTCTTTGCAGGAATGTCTGGTCATGTCTTCTGCCCATTTCTTGATTGGATTATTTGTTCTTTTGGTGTTGACTTTCATAAGTTCTTTATAGATTTTGGATACTAGCCCTTTATCTGATATATCATTTCTGAATAACTTTTCCCATTCTGTCAGTTGTCTTTTGGTTTGGTGACTGTTTCCCTTGCTGTGCAAAAGCTTTTGATCTTGATGAAATCCCAATAGTTCATTTTTGCCCTTGCTTCCCTTGCCTTTGGTGATGTTACTAGGAAGAAGTTGCCACAGCTGAGGTCGAAGAGGTTGCTGCCTTGTTCTCCTCAAGGATTTTGATGGATTCCTGTCTTACATTAAGGCCTTTCATCCATTTTGAGTCTATTTTCGTGTGTGGTGTAACAAAATGGTCGTTTCATTCTTTGTCATGTGGCTGCCCAATTTTCCCAACACCATTTGTTGAAGAGATTGTCTCTTTTCCATTGGATATTCTTTCCTGCTTTGTCAAAGATTAGTTGACAATAGAGTTGAGTGTCTATTTCTGGTCTCTGTATTCTGTTCCCTTGATCTATGTGTCTGTTTTTGTGCCAGTACCATACTGTCTTGATGATGACAGCTTTGTAATAGAGCTTGAAGTCTGGAATTGTGATGCCAACAACTTTGGCTTTCTTTTTCAACATTCCTCTGCCTATTCAAGGTCTTTTCTTGTTTCATATAAATTTAAGATTATTTGTTCCACTTCTTTGAAAAAATTGATGGTGTTTTGATAGGGATTGCATTAAATGTGTAGATTGCTTTAGGTAGCATAGACATTTTCACAATATTTGTTCTTCCAATCCATGAGTTTTTCCATTTCTTTATGTCTTCCTCAATTTCTTTCATGAGGACTTTATAGTATTCTGAGTACAGGTTCTCTGCTTCCTTGGTTAAGTTTGTTCCTAGGTATCTTATGATTTGGGGTGCAATTGTAAATGGGATAGACTCCTTACTTTCTCTTTCTTCTGGTGTTTAAAATGCAACTGATTTCTCAGCATTGATTTTATACCCTGATGCTTTACTGAAGTCCTATATGAGTTCTAGCAGTTTTAGAGTGGAGTCTTTGGGGTTTTCCACATAAACTATCATGTCATCTGCAAAGAGTGAGAGTTTGATTTCTTCTTTGCCAATTCACATGCTTTTTATTTATTTTTGGTGTCTGATTGCCTAGGCTAGGATGTCTAGTACTATGATAAATAACTGTGGTGATACAGGACAGCCCTGTCGTTTTCCTGACCTTAGGGGAAAGGCTCTCAGTTTTTACCCATTGAGAATGATATTCGCTGTGGGTTTTTCATGGATGGCTTTGATGGTATTGAGGTATGTACCCTCTATCCCCACACTTTGAAGAGTTTTGATCAAGAAAGGATGCTGTATTTTATCAAATGCTTTTTCAGCATCTATTGAGAATATCATATGGTTCTTGTTCTTTCTTTTATTAATGTATTGTATCGCACTGATTGATTTGCAGACGTTGAACCACACTTGCAGCCCATAAATAAATCCCACTTGGTCTTGGTGAATAATCCTTTTAATGTACTGTTGGATCCTATTGGCTAATATTTTGGTGAGAATTTTTGCATCCCTGTTCATTAAGGATATTGGTCTTTAATTCTCCTTTTTGATGGGGTCTTTGTCTGGTTTTGGGATAAAGGTAATGCTTCCCTCATAAAACGAGTCTAGAAGTTTTCCTTCTATTTCTATTTTTTGGAACAGTTTCAGAAGAATAGGTATTAATTCTTCTTTAAATGTTTGGTAGAATTCCCCTGGGAAACTGTCTGGCCCTGGACTCTTGTGTGTTGGGAGATTTTTGATGACTTCTTCAATCTTCTTACTGGTTATGGGTCTGCTCAAGTTTTCTATTTCTTCCTGATTCAGTTTTGGTAGTTTATATGTCTCAAGGAATGCATCCATTTCTTCCAGATTGTCAAATTTGCTGGCATATAGTTGCTCTTAATACGTTCCTGTAACTGTTCGTATTTCTTTGGTGTTGGTTGTGATCTCTCCTCTTTCATTCATGATTTTATTATTTTGGGTCATTTTCTTTTCTTTTTGATAAGTCTGGCCAGGGGATTATCAGTCTTATCAATTCTTTCAAAGAACCAGCTCCTAGTTTTGTTGATTTGTTCCTCTGTTCTTTTGGATTCTATTTCAATGATTTCTGCTCCGATATTCATGATTTCTCTTCTCCTGCTGGGTTCAGGCTTTCTTTGCTGTTCTTTCTCCATTAGGTGTAGGTTTAGGTTGTATATTTGAGACTTTTCTTGTTTCTTGAGAAAGGCTTGTATTGGTATGTACTTTCCCTTTAGGACCACCTTTGCTGCATCCCAAAGATTCTGAATAGTTGTGTTTCATTTTCATTTGTTTCCATGAATTTTTTCAATTCTTCTTTAATTTTCTGGTTGACCCATTCATTCTTTAGTAAGAAGCTCTTTAGCATCCATGTATTTGAGTTCTTTCCAACTTCCCTCTTGTGATTGAGTTCTAGCTTCAGAGCAGTGTGATCTGAAAATATGCAGGGGATGATCCCAGTCTTTTGGTACTGGTTGAGACCTGATTTGTGACCCAGGGTGTGATCTATTCTGGAGAATGTTCCATGTGCACTAGAAAAGAATGTGTATTCTGTTACTTTGGGATGGAATGTTTTGAATATATCTGTGATGTCCATCTGGTCCAGGGTGTCACTTAACCTAGATGTCCATCAACAGATGAATGGATAAAGATGTGGTATATATATATGATGGAATACTATGCAGCTATCAAAAGAAATGAAATCTTACCATTTGCGACGACATGGATGGAACTAGAGCGTATTATGCTTAGCGAAATAAGTCAACTGGAGAAAGACAACTACCACATGATCTCCCTGATATGAGGAAGTGGAGATGCAACGGGGGTGGGAGTTAAGGTGGTAGGAAAAGTAAAAATGAAAGAAGATGGGATTGGGAGGGAGAAAAACCAAAAGAGACTCTTAATGTCATAAAACAAACTGAGGGGGGTGGGGGGAAGAGGGGTTGGGTGAGGGTGGTGGGGTTACATCATATGTTTAAATAAAGCTTAAATAAAGTAAAAAAAAAAAAAGCCAAAAAAAAAAAAAACAAAAATCTTTATTTCCTTGTTGACCTTTTGCTTGGTTGATCTGTCCATTTCAGTGAGGGGGGTGTTGAAGTCTCCTACTGTTATTGTATTATTGTCTATATGTTTCTTTGACTTTGTTATTAATTGGCTTATATAATTGGCTGCTCCCATGTTAGGGGCATAGTTATTTAAAATTGTTAGATCTTATTGGACAGACCCTTTAAGTATGATATAGTGCCCTTCCTCATCTCTTATTATACTCTTTGGCTTAAGATCTAACTTATATGATATAAGGATGTCCACCTCAGATTTTTTTTTTAATGTCCATTAGCATGGGAAATTGTTTTCCTTCCCCCACTTTATATCTGGAGGTGACTTTGGATCTAAAATGAGTTTCTTGGGGCACCTGGGTGACTCAGTGGGTTAAAACCTCTGCCTTCGGCTCAGGTCATGATCCCAGGGTCCTGGGATTGAGCCCCGCATTGTGCTCTCTGCTCAGCAAGGAGCCTGTTTCCTCCTCTCTCTCTGCCTGCCTCTCTGCCTAGTTGTGATCTCTGTCTGTCAAATAAATAAATAAAATCTTTAAAAATTAACTAATTAATTAATTAATTAAAATATGAGTTTCTTGTAGACAAGATATTGATGGGTTTTGTTTTTTTTATCCATTCTGATACCCTGTGTCTTTTGATTGGAGCATCTAGCCCATTTACATTCAGAGTAACTATTGAAAGACATGAAAGTGTGCCATTGTATTGCCTGTAAGGCGACTGTTACTGTATATTGTCTCTGTTCCTTTTTGATCTATTACTTCTAGGCTCTTTCTTTGCTTAGAGGATCCCTTTCAATATTTCCCATAGAGTGGTTTGGTGTGTGCAAATTCTTTTAATTTTTGTTTGTCTTGGAAGCTTTTTACCTCTCCTATTTTCAGTGGTAGCCTAGCTGGATATAGTATTCTTGGCTGCATACTTTTCTCATTTAATGCTCTGAACATATAATGCCAGTCCTTTTTGGCCTGCCAGGTCTTTGTGTGTCAGTTTGCTGCCAATATAGTATTTCTACCATTGTATTTTACAGACCTCTTGTCCTGAGATGCTTTCAGGATTTTCTCTTTGTCACTAAGACTTGTAACTTTTACTATTAGATGATGGGGTGTTGACCTACTTTTATTGATTTTGAGGGGAGTTCTCCGTGCTTCCTAGATTTTGATGCTTGTTCACTTTGCCATATTAGTGAAATCATCTATTATAGCTTGCTCCAATATACTTTATTCCTCTCTCTCTCTTTCTTCTTCTTCTGTGATTCCAATTATCTTAATATTGTTTTATTTTATGGTATCACTTATCTCTCGAATTCTCTCCTTGTGGTCCAGTAGTTGTTTGTCTCTCTTTTGCTCTGTTTCTTAATTCTCTGTCATTTGGTCTTCTGTACCAGTAATTCTTCTGCCTCATTTATCCTAGCAGTAAGAACCTCCATTTTTTATTGCACCTCATTAATGGCTTTTTTAAATTTCAACTTGGTTAGATTTTAGTTCTTGAATTTCTCCAGAAAGGGATTTTATTTCTCCAGAAAAGGATTCTCTAATATCTTCCATGCCTTTTTAGCCAAGCTAATACCTTGATAATCATCATCCTGAACTCTAGGTCTGATATATTATCAACATCTGTATTGATTAGGTCCCCAGCTGTCGGTATTGCCTCTTGTTCTTTTTTTTTTTTTTTTTTGTGGTGAGTAAATTAGTAAATGGATGAATGGAGGATCCACTGCAGTATTTAAATAAGCATCACTGTTCCCTTCTAACTCTAACTCATTCATTTAGCAGGTGCTGAGAACCTACTAAACTAAATATTTAGGTTATAAACATAAATATTATAGAATCCCAACTTTGGAGAATTTTAAATTAGTGAAAGATAATAGTACTAAAAATGTATTATGATAGAATGTAGGGTACCTTGGTGACTCAATTAAGTCAGATGGTTTCAGATCATGTCATGATCTCAGGGTCTGGAATATAGCTCCCAGTCGGGGCTGGATCAAGTCCCATGTGGTATTCCTTGCTGGAGGCAGGCTCCTCCTCTATACTGCTCCTGTTGGGTTCCCTGCTGGTGTTGGGCTCTGAGCTCAGTTGGGGGGGGGGAGAGTTTGCTTCTCCCCCCTCTCTGTCCCTCCCCCTGCTTGTACTTGTTTTCTCAAATAAATAAATAAAATCTTAAAAAATAATAATAGAATGTGAAGAATTTATTAAAGAGGCAAACATTTGAAGAGATCATTCAGGGTGAGTCTTGAAAAATAAATAACACATCAATGAGAGCAGGGAATGACAGATCTGGTTGAGGTAGAGGAACCAGCATGAAGGGATGCTGGGGTGGCAAAGGGCAGGGATTATTCAAAGACTGCCATTGTGTGGGCCAGTGAGCAAGAAATGGTGAATGATAATCACCCAGCCAAAGGCAAAGACAGAAGGGTTCTGTGTTTTTGTGAAATCCATGTGATTCATCCTATTTGGGGATACAATGACCTTAATTAAATATTTCAGAACTGAGCATATAGGCCCTCCAAGTTACTGAAGATTCAAGCACAGAATATTCCAATTTCTTCCTGGTAAGAAAACTTAATTTTGAAGCTCAAAGACATCAGCAAAAGAGCACATTTTTAAAATGTGCTCTTTTCCAATTTCTTACACACACTTTGGGAAAGAAGTTAATTTTTTCATAAAATTATTGCATGTATTTATCTATCTATCTATCTATAGATCTATATATATATAGATCTATATATAGATCTATATATATAAATTTTAGGTTTGTGCCAAACTAAAGACAGAATCATAAGCAGATGAATCCTTAATAAATGCTTTCAGAGAGAGATGTCTATGATAGAAATTCTAATCAATTTCCTTCCAGTCTCCAAGCTAGGATCTGTTACTTCATTGTTGCTTATGGAAAATTCACTTCTCGGCATCCCCTCCAACCCAAGTTTGAATCAGAATCTCTGGGGTGGGGTTGGTAAAAAATCAGCATTTTTAGTAACTTCCCTATTGGTATAGGTAACATTTTAGAACCTTGGCTTTCAAGCTGTAGGTGTGTATATGAAGGAGAAAAAGAAGGCAAATGCATTAGAACTGAAAGAGACTTTGTTGTTCTTATTTTTTTATCCCCCCCCCCATGTTATGCAGCATTATCTTTTATATCACTATTATCAGACAAGCAACATGGTCTTGCTTGTTGAGACATATTGATGTAAGTGACTATGTTTCATACTTTCTATTTTGTGTTTAAAGCCTCCTTCAAAGGCGTCTAACATAATAGGTGCTCAATGAATAATAATAATGAGGATCATGATAATTTTTTCTAATCTTAATCCTTTTTGCTTTAATTTGAGTTAATTTTCTCTATTTTAGCTATCTCTGGTCTTAAAAAAATCTGGTTTACTATTTTCTCACCAGAATTTATATAACAGTGGCCATTACTTGGCACAACAATTTTCTCACTTTCCAGTTTAGGTAAGTCCTTATTTCTCTCAAGGATCTATTTTTTTACACCTTACCTTTTTTTTTTTTTTTTTCCTACTTCTATTTTCTGAGTCCTCTTTATCCCTTTTATTTGTATTTTTATTTTCTGGATCCCTTTCAACTTCTTCCTATCTCTCTAGATGTACATTGGTTGATCTACCTGGGACTAGACTTCCATATGACAAAGATCATATTAGATCACTCTCACTGTCACATCCCATGGTCTTTTTTTTTCCTTTAAATTTTTATATCTTACTTTCCTTTGCTCAACAAATACATGTGTTGCTCACTATGTGCTCATCAATATTCTGTCATATAATATTTAATATAACTGTAATGTCTAATCCTCATAGAGGTCTGCTGAGTTAATATTTCAATTTAGAAATGTGATATGTGAAGCAAAGAGCTGTTGGATGACTTGTCTATGTTCATGCAGTGTGTAAGTGGTAAAGATGAGCTGTGGCCTGAGACAATTTGATTTCAGAATCTGTTCTTTCAATAATGGCACCAATGACTTTATAGTTATGTTTTGACATTCCTAATTTGTCCACTTATTTTTTTTATGCTTTTTTCCTCTTCTTTTTGAGGAGGGTGGTTTGAAGTCTTTTTATTCCATTTTCCTTTCCATTACTGTCTTTGAATTTCTATATTCTCTTTCTCTTCTTTTGGTGGATGTATTAGTACTTCCACCATGAATACTTAACCAAGTCTAAAATCAAATAATTTCTTAATATCTTTTTCAGGCAATACAAGAATCTCAGGTTTTAACTTCATCAACACTCATCTTGATACTATCTTTATTTAGTCTTCTTATTCAAGAGATTTTGACTCTCATAGACACATTTTATTATCATACTTAAGAACTTCTCCATTTTGATGAGTGTAACATTGTTTTTACCTTAATGGACATTTTTCTTGACCACCAGTGAAATTGAATATTTACTAGATATTAAGTTTACTTCTGTCAATTCTTTTTTACTTGTGTTTTGCTTTTGTTGATTTATAAGATTGATCTATTTATCATAAATACTAATAAGTCTTCAGTTTTATGTGTTACAAAGGTCTTAGTTTAAATATCTGGCCCACTTTTCACTATATAGTTTTACTTGAGGAATACAATTTTCATTTTAATATAACAAGATTCGTTAAGGATATTATTGTTTGTCCTTATGAATCTTGTTTAAGAAATCCCTTCATATATCAACATTCATAAAACTATTCCCCTGTCTTTAATTCCCAAATTTTCAAAATTTTTGGAATTTATTTTTATACTTGCTGTGTGATACAGATCAAATTGATTTTGTTCTCCGCATGGGTAATCATATTCTCAGCATGATTTCTTAATGGGTCCATCTATTTCCCTCTTAATGCTACTACTTATTGTTCTTTGTTACGATTATTATTTCTGGGATTTCTATTCTACTTCATTGCTCTATTTTCCAATCCCTTTGCTATTTCTACTGTGATTTTTGGTTTATGAATTAAATAGATATATCAGTACCTATCATAATTTTGAAAATTGATAATCACAAATCCTGCTTTATAATACTTGCAGCAATTATGGTGGGATATAAAATATCAAATTTATGAGGATGAAGTCACTGCTAGTACATAGGTAGTTTCTAGTCTACCTTCATGATGGAAGGAAATGCTACATTTCAGTCAGGGAAAATACCACATTCAGGCTCACAGAGTCTGCATCTACCCGTAAAACTCTTGGTTCCATAAATCCCAGCTTAAGACATTCCTGCTTTAGGCTTTGTAAGAACTGGTATAGCTCTACTTAGATACAGGCAAAGTCTGGGTTTCAGTTAGTGAGAAGGAGAGTACCATTCTATTCTCTGCTTTTGTAAGTTGATTAATTAGGTACCTCATCTAAGTGAAATCAAGCAGTATTCCTTCTGTGACTGAGTTATTTCATTTAGTGCAATGTCCTCAGGGTTCATTCATATTTTTGATAATGGCAGAATTTTTTTCTTTTAAAAAATATTCTATTATATGTGTATACCATAATTTATCTATTCACATGTTGATGGCCATTGTGAATAGTGCTGCAATAAATAAGGATCCTTATTTCAAAGTATGTTTAATATCTTAATTTCAGTTATTCTGGGCATATACTCAGAAGTGTTATTGCTGGATTGAATGGTAGTTCTATTTTTTATTTATTTTTTAATTTAATTTTTTATTTTTTATATCATGTGATTTTATTATTATTATTATTATGTTCAATTAACCAACATACTAGTTTTTGATGTAGTGTTCAATGATTCATTAGTTGCGTATAACATCCAGTGCTCATCACCATATGTGTCCTCCTTAATAACCATCACATTGTTACTCCATCCACCCACCCCCTCTCTGTAATGCTTCAGTAGTTCTATTTTTAATTTCTTGAAGATCCTTCATACTATTTTCTATATCAACTGAATCATTTTACATTCTCGCCACAGTGTAGAAAGTCTCCAATTTCTCCGTATCTTCACCAACATTTAAAAAAAATATAATAGTCATTCTAATTGGCATGAGATGATATCACATGTGGTTTTGATTTACATTTTCCTGATGGTTAGTGATAATGAGCACATTTTAATATATCTTTGACCATTTGAATGACTGAGGGAATAGAGAAATAGGGAATTGTTCAATTGGTGTAAAGTGTCAGTTATGCGAGATGAATTGATTCTAGAGATTTGCTACACAGCATAGTGCCTATGGTCAATAATAATGTATTATGCACTTAGAAAAATGTTAAGAGGGTAGATCCTATGCTAAGTTCTCTTACCACACACAAAACAAAACCAACCAAACCAAACCAAACCAACAAAGGAACACAAAGAAACTTTCAGAGATGATGGGTATGTCTATATATTGAATGTGATGATGGTTTTTTGGATATATATCCAAACTCATCAAATTGCCTACATTAAATAAGTACAGTTTTTTTGTGTATCAGTTACAGCTTAATAAAGCTGTTTAAAAAAATAGGAGATTCAGAGCATAGAAGAGGCCCAACCAATGTGTAAATGCCCAACTAAGAAGTGAAATAAAGATTTGTTGCTCACGCTGTATTGGTGAGAACTTAGTTACATCGTCACCCTTAATTTCCAGAATGGTTAAGAAGGAATATAGCAGGATAGCTATGTGTATAGCTATAATTACATTTTTTTGAGTAGACAGTGCAGCTACACTCTAATACTCTGTACTGGGTTAAGGAAAAAATCATTTAACTTAATTAGCTAGGATTATATTTTTACAATGATATAATTTTATTGTATACTTTGCTTCTATGGAAATTATCACTTCTTCTCTAGTCATAAGAATTCTTTTTGACTTTATAATGTTAATCATTGTTTGCATTCCAGGAACTGAATAAAATTCATTATGATTTATTCTACTTGTCTATGGAATCCACCACTCGATTAAATTTGCTAAAGCATCTTTAGGATTTTTGCATATAGGTTCATCAATAAGGCTGAACTAAATTTTCCTTTAATATAGTATTTGTCTTGTCTTAATACCAACAAAATAATATGGGGGTCATTAGTAAAGAGGCCTGAAAATCTTGCCAGAGGTTTGTCTTTTTATTTGTCTTCCTGAATTGCTCTACCTTATCTTTGTCTTTTTGTTTTGTGCATCAATTACTATTCTTTTCAATGTTTTTTTTTTTCAAATTTTTTTGATTCACTAAGTTTGTTTCCTGATTGTTTGAGTATGTGCTTAAATCAGTTTTTAGACAGATTTTCTAACAAGCGTTTAATATTTTACTCTAAATGCTGTCCTTATGGGGGCGCCTGTGTGGCTCAGTGGGTTAAAGCCTCTGCTCTCAGCTCAGGTCATGATCTCAGGGTCCTGGGATCAAGCCCTGCATGGGGCTCCTGCTTGGCGGGGAGCCTGCTTCCCCCCACCCCACCTGCCTCTCTGCCTACTTGTAATCTCTGCCAAAAAAAAACTTTACCAAAAAAAAATGTTATCCTTACGTACTTGATGTTCTTTCCTATGCCTACAAACCAAATCTAAGCATTTACTAGTTTGCATAATGGCTTTCTCTTTGTCTTCCAGTTTATTCAGAAATTTCCTTCATAAAATGTTTAAATATATAAGTTTTAGGAAGTTATCTTTTTTATGGTGATTTCCAAGAAACTTATTTTGTGATGAGGAAATACAATCTGTATGATTTTAAGTGTTTGAACTTTTTAGGTTTTTTTGAAAATTTCATTTATTTACTTGACAGAGAGAGATTACAAGTAGGCAGAGAGGCAGGCAGACAAAGAGAGGGAAGCAGGTTCCCTGCTGAGCAGAGAGCTCAATGTGGGGCTTGATCCCAGGATCCTGGGACCATGATCTGAGCCAAAGGCAGAGGCTTTAACCCACTGAGCCACCCAGGCACCCCTGAACTTGTTAGATTTTTATTATCTCTAAAGGTTATAGAATAACCCATGGCTAATGTCTGTAAATTTTTCATGTTCTTGGGAATAATATATTCTGGAAACTCTATTTTTATTTCTGGATCCAACTTTTTAACTACCAAGATGACCTTTTCAAATTCCAGTAATGAGAAACCGTTTTAGGTGAGAACTACTATCTTTTATTTTCGACTTGAAAATATTTTAATTAATTCTCATTCTTTACAAATGTTTTAAATACATATAGAATTATAAAGCAGTCATTTATTTTCAGCACTTTGAATGTGTAACTCTCTTTTGGCTGCTGTTTTTGTTGAGGTGTGCTGTTTCACTGAAATTTTTATAGCTAGCCTCTTCTAGTCTTAATTTTTTGATTTGTTAAATTAATTTTTTTGTTGTTTAGCCTCTCTTATTCCTTATGATTGCTTTTAGCTAGCGTTCTGTAGTTTGATAGGTTGTGTGAATAGTAGGAAAATGAGTACTACTAAAGGTGTAAAAAGGTGAAAAAGTGTAAAAAAGCGTAAGGTGAAAAAAGAATGTTATTGTGGCTAATACCAATTCAGTGAAAAAACCCTGAGCAATTATTTACATAAACTAATAAATGTTTTATTCACAGAAACAAGGTAAAAAATTTTAAGAGCTTACCAACATTTGCTTTTAAGATGGCAAATTTTTTTCTACTGGTTGTTTACTCTAATCAACAATAAAAAGTAGGTAATAAAGAAAGAAGTTCTACAGCATTCCCAGATTTCACCATGTTAAAATTAACCATGGGTAAAATTAAGCCTTTATTTCTAGACTGTATGTAAATATATCTCAGTCCATAAGTCCTGGGTCTTTCATTCCTGTATTAGAGAAAATTTCTATTGTAAAATATCAAAAAAGAAACCTACATTTCTATATAGAAGTATAGAATATTTCTTCTTCATTACCAATAATTGTCTAAAATATTGGTAACCTTAATTGTCCACTAGGTGATAAATTAAAAATAAAATATTATTACTGCATACTGAGAGCTATTTAGTGATGGAATTATATTAACCTTCCAATTACCTAATATCCACTAGGTTTTCTTAGTTAGCTTTTGCTTAGTTTCTTAATTATAATAGCCAAGGTATAAGGGAATATTTTCTTTTCAATATCAAAACAGAGAAAGCAGTTAGGAAGTCATTGCATATGTAGATTGAAAGAAGTCTTTGGTAATGCATAATTTCTATCAGTTTTTGCATTGTCTATAAAACTGGTTAAAAAAATCTTTGGATATGTATCTTGAAAAAATCAGTATCTTGAGGCTATTATATAACATTATGTTTTTTTAAAGTAGTTAAACTGTACTAAGTACTAATCATTTTCCTCCAAGCATTTTAGAAAATGTTTAATATAAAAATGTCACAAAAATGAATAAAAATGCCAACTATCAGTTTTAAGGCTGACATAGTCCATTCTTTGTGAAGTTTTCTACAGAAGAGCTAATCAGTATCTGAGTAATGTAGCTGCCTACATCGTGTTTTCCCTTAACTCTTTTCCTTTTTAAATAATTCTCTCAAGCTTTACTGCCTAATAGAGTAAGCACTAGCCATTTGTGGCTAAATTTCAAATAAAAGTAAAATAAAATAAGCTTAAATATGCAGTTCTTCAGTCACACATTTTAGAATGCTTAGTAGCCCCAAGTAACTAGTGGCTCCTAGCTTGTCCAGGGCAGGACCTTTCCAGCATCACTGGAAATGTTCTGTTGGACAGCCTTTGGTAGAAATGACATACTTTCATTAGAAGTTTGCTATTATATTCTCCTAGCAGAAATGTAACTGTGATAGTTACAGAAATTGGATTCTATTGTAAGAAAGTATTAAGGCTATGTAGAGAAGTTTAGCAGTAAGGATTTGGTTATACATTTATAATTTAAAGAAAAAGAAGAAAGATAAATAAAAATTATATACCCTAATATATATGAGTATACCCCTATCTATCCTCTAAAACTTGCAATCTCCCTCAAGACAGGTACTAATTTTATCCACATTTTATAGATAAGGACATTGAGGCCAAGAGATTGGTCATGGCATTCAGTCTTGTTCTAGGATCTAGAACACTTAACCCCCATATTTTACTTCTTCTCAAAGAGGGAATCTCTGATAATAACTGCAATTGTTAAACTACTATGTTCCGTATGGATTGTATGTGCATTCGTAATTCTTGCTATGAATCTATAAAGGCTGCTTGGAAATATTGCAGCTTTTATTCAGTAGAAGTCTTGCACTCACTTTAAAATAATTCTGTGAATATTTCCTGAATGTTGATCATGTGTAATACTCTGTTCACTATGGCTTCTTTTGAATACAATGAAGTGTCTGATCATTGCAATGCATATCGGCTAACGTAATTGCTAAGACATTTTCTTCAGAAGTGACTGAACCATGACAGCTTTCAAATGACTGGTTTTAAGGAAACCATTTGTGTCAGTATCCTTTCATTTTAAAAAAGGAAAGAGTGAATGGTGATATGTGAATTCAGTTAGAGATTTAAATATCTGTGAGTATAAAAGACAAAAAATAATATTTTTCCCATTTTTAAATAAGTATTTTGTGTGCGTGTGTGCATGTGGTTAGGGGTGTGTGTGTGTGTGTGTGTGTGTGTGTGTGTGGAGTATTTATTTAGGATAGGAAAATCCTGCTGTGCAAACACACTTAGCAATACAATAATGCAAATTTGGACATAATGCAATTGGCAGTTGACTTCCTTTCTTCGTCTCCTCCTCAGGCTGAAGTTTTTGTCTCCCAAGGAGAAGAGAGTTGGGGGGAAAGGAGAGATTTAGAGTGAACATCAGGGTAAAGAGGAAAAAGAAGAGAACCCTTTTTTCAAAGCAGGGAGCATTCAGAACTTGAATCACCAGGATTCCCTATTTAGCAAGATATTCAAGCTCAAGGCATTGATAACATTAACCTCCTAATAAGGCAATTGTGCCTTTCTTTTAATTGTATTTTTGAACCATATTCATTGTGTTGTGAGTTATACTTGTGAACGGTTAAGCTATTTTATTTCATGTGAATCTAAAGTATGATAAAAATACACACACATGCAGAATAAAACATATACATAGACACACATTGTCTTATTTGCTACTTGATTTCAGTTTTGCCGTTTTATGACTTACCACTTTTCTTTTCTCCCACTCTTGCACTCTGACACTAAGCTGTACAAATTTGGCTTTTGGTATTCTTCTATGGGATTCTATTTTACTTGTCTTTTTTCATCTTTTTGCTCTAGTATTTTAAGAAGAAAGAAAAAATGAAACGAAAAAAATCCCCTTTCCCAGCCCTGACTCCTGGTACTTATCTCTCAGCCTAGGCAGGAGCCCCCCACTGCTAGTCTTCTCAGATACACTGCAGGCTAACTGTTCTCAGAACAGATCTTGCACTTTTGACAGGTTTGGCCTGTGGTGATTAATTTTCTGTGTCAACCTGACTATGCCACAGGGTGCCCAGAATCTTCATCAATGTTATTTTGGGTGTGCCTTCGAGGACATTTTTGGATGAGATTAACACTTGAATCAGTAGCCTGAATAAAGTAGATCGTCTTCCCCATTGTGGGCGGGCTTTGTTCTATCCATTTGAACGCTTTATTAGAACAAAAAGACTGATGTTTCAGGGAATAAGGGGGAATTCCTCCTGCCAGACTGCTTGAGCTGAGTTTTCTGTCCTTCGCACTCCATCTTTCTCCTCAGTTCTTTTTATTCTTAGGCCTTGGTACTCAGACTGGAACTACACATTGACTCCAGATTGTTGACTGAGATCTTGGGACCTTTCCGCCTTCACATTTGTTTGAGCTAATTCCTTACAATAAATCAGTTCTTTGGAGAAGACTTCTTCTAATACATGGTCTTATTCCATTGGTTCCTGATTTTATGTTATCTCAGTTGTCAAAATCCTATCAGTCTTTCAGTGTTTTGACTTGTATTAGATTTGCCATAAAGCCTTTCCCTCTACATTTATAGAACAATGTTTCACAACTGAATGCTGCAGATATTCAGGGGCTCTAAGTGTACAGTTTTAAACGTAAGTGGTTAGAAAAGGCTTTACAAAATAGCTGGGCTTTAAGGGATCAGTTTGGTAAGACTGAGGAGGACAACACTGACTTAGCTCTCAGTGTTCTTTTGGCAAACAGTGGACACTGATTCTGATTTACTTAAACATAAAAATCACCGACTGTGAAGACACTTTAAACATAGGCAAAAGACAAGGACAGCTATGTGGGCAAAACCACTACCAAGGAATACGGCATGGATTCTACTGTTCAGTAGATGGCACCATTGAAAGGTTGCCGGTATCACAACTGGCTTATGGACATCATTGTGAAAAGACAGGCATTTCTTCTGTCACAGCAAATTCTAAAACATTCTTTTTTTTTTTTTTTTTTTTAAGGTAAGCTTACCTATCCAGGAAAGAACCATCCGATGGATCAGGACTATGTTAATTCTCCATGCCCTATTCCTACCATACAATAAAGCAAGTTTCTGGATATTTTTGTTTGTTGGTTTTGGAAAGGGTTTGTCGCTCCCCAAACCTCAGTTCCTAGAGATGGAAGAAAGAGTTTAGATGTTGAGGAGCAGAAGTACAACCAAACCAGAGGAAAAAGATAATTTTCACAGTGGATTATTTGTTTATTTATTTATTTATGGTGTTTCAGTTTTTATTTAAATTCTAGTTAGTTAGGGGCACCTGGGTGGCTCAGTGGGTTAAAGCCTCTGCCTTCGGCTCGGGTCATGATCTCAGGGTCCTGGGGTCGAGCCCTGCATCCGGCTCTCTGCTTCTCCCTCTCTCTCTGCCTGCCTCTCTGCCTATTTGTGATCTCAGTCTGTCAAATGAATAAATAAAATCTTTAAAAATTAAATAAATAAATAAATAAATAAATAAATTCTAGTTAGCATATCATGTGATATTTGCTTCAGGCGTAGAATTTAGTGATGTATCACTTACACATAACATCGACTGCTCATCACACATGCCTTCCTTAATGCCCATCACTCATTTAGCCCATCCCCCACCCGCCTCCCCTCCAGCCACCCTCAGTTTGTTCTTATAGTTAAGAGTCTTTTATGATTTGCCTCCCTCTCTTTTTTCCTCCTTCCCCTATTTTCTTCTGCTTTTTTTCTTAAATTCAACATATAAGTGAAATCATATGGTATTTGTCTTTCTCTGACTGACTTACTTTGCTTAACATAATACACTCTAGTTCCAGCCATGATGTTACAAATGGCAATATTCATTCTTTTTTGATGGCTGAGTAATATTTCATTATATATACATACATATTATATATAATATGTATGTATAATTTTCTTTATCCACTCAACAGTCTATGCACACACTTGGCCTATTTTCATATTTTGGCTATTGCTGATAATGCTGCTATAAACACTGGGGTTCATGCACCCCTTCAAATCAGTATTTTTATATTCTTTGGGTTAATACTCTGTAGTGTGATTTCTTAAACTGTTTGAGGACCTTCCATACTGTTTTCCAGAGTGGCTACAGTAGTTTGCATCCCTGACAAAAATGTAAGAATGTTCCTCTTTCTCTATATCCTCACCACCATCTATTGTTTCTTCTTGTGTTGTTAATGTTAACCATTCTGACAGGTGTGAAGTGGTATCTCATCCCAGTATTGATTTGTATTTCCCTGATGATGAGCATCTTGTCATGTGTCTGTTAGCCATCTGGACATCTTCTTTGGAAAAATGTCTATTCATGTCTTATGCCCATTTTTAACTGGATTATTTGTTTTGTCGTTGTTGAATTTGATAAGTTCTTTATAGATTTTGGATACTAACCCTTTATCAGATATGTTATTTCCAAATGTATCCTCCCATTAAAAAGGTTTCCTTCTAGTTTTGTTGATTGTATCCTTCACTGTGCAGAAGCTTTTTATGTTGATGAAGACCCAGTAGTTCATTTTGCTTTTTTTTCCCTTGTCTCCAGACATGTATCTAGTAAGAAGTTGTTATGGCTGAGGTCAAAAAGTGTTGCTGCCTGTGTTCTCCTCTAGGATTTTGATGGTTTTCTGTCTCACATTTAGGCCTTTCATCCATTTTGAATTTATTTTTGTGTATGGTGTAAGAAAGTGGTCCAGTTTCATTCTTTTTGAATGCTGTTATCTAGTCTTCCCAATACCATTTGTTGAAGAAACTGTTTCCACCCCCTCCTCATTGGATATGACTTCCTGCTTTGTCAAAGATTAGTTGACCATATAGTTGTGGGTTCATTTAAGGGTTCTCTATTCTGTTCCATTGTTCCATTGATTTATATCCCTGTTTTTGTTGTTGTTGTTTTAGTGCTGGTTCCGTACTATCATAGAATATTACAAGCTTTGTAATAGAGCTTGAAGTCCAGAACAGAAGTTTGAGAAGTAGTTCAAAAATTTATCCTTAGAGCAAATATAAAAAGTACATATTATTATATATACTTTACATATGATAGTCTGAACATCTAATTAAATTACATTCTAAAATTTATACAAAACTAAGTATAATTAATAGATTGAGTAGTTGTATGACAACTGTATAGATACTAAATCACAGTAATTTGGGCTATCATGGATTCAGAAAGATCTCTTTAGTGCTGTGAGTATAACCTGTATATTTTTATAGAACTCTATTTAGTTAATTTGAAATAATATGAGGGAAGGAGGGAAGACAGAGTCTTAAAGGAAGTTTAGACAATCACTTGACCAATGCCCAAAGTGGTGGTTCTTATGACAGACTTTAGATCACAGATGATATATTTCCCATCCCCTGAATATACTTCCCTTGACAGGCTTGAAGTTAATGGGCATAATGTCAAGATGAGCAAAGACACATTTGAATCTTGGGTACGCAGGATTATAGCTGCTGTACTTAAGAAATTCTGCATTGGAAAATCAGTTAGAGAGAGGTCTTTTTTGGTGGAACACATAAGTTAAAAAGAAGGTTTCTTAACTTTCATTTATATTCTGAAATAGGGGAAGATACCTGTCACTACTTATCTTAGAATTATATTTTCTTAATTTGCAGTGAAGCAAAATACAGAACTCCATTTTCTTGTATTCATCAATTGGAGATAGTGCAAATGTAATTAACTAATACATAGCAAACTCCATTTTTTCAATTTAATTAAAAGTCAGAAGTTATCTAAGACCCTTAAATGATTGAAAGGAAATTAAATAAGTGTTTGACTTTTTTGAGTCAAAGTTTAGAATAAAAATGCACGACCTAAGTTGAATCTGTTGAATAACTTTGGTGGAAATGTTTTCTAAGAAGCAAGAAGCAGGCCCAACCATTAGTGGCAGGGAAGAAGAAATTGGGGAGAGGCAAGTTGTATAAGCCTCTCTTCTACTTATAAAGTTGTCATAGAAGAGACTTAATAATGAAAGGAATAGTCTGGCCTATGCTAGGATGTAGAGAGAGACTACGTTTCCTCCAGGGTCTCCTGTTAAAGGGTGGGGGGAGGGGAGGGTTATGGGTCACTATAGGATGACAGGTGATTGTACCATCCTGATAAACTTCTCTTGCTTAAGATCAAGCCACCTAAATGTGCATTAATAAATGAATGAATAAATAAAATGTGATATGTACATATAATGGAATATTATTCAGACTTCCCTAAGTTATGAAATTATGAAACATGCTACAACGTGAGTGAACTTTGGAAACACTATTATAAATAAAATAAGAAAGACACAAAGGGACAAGTATCTTACGATTCCACTTATATCAGGTACCCTGAAAAAGCAATTAATAAAGACAGCCAAAATACTAGAGGTTATAGTGGCTGGAGGGAGGAAGGAATGAGAAGAGATTGTGTAATGGATGCAGAGTTTCTGTTTGGGATGATAGCATCCTGGAAATGAATAGCAATGATGGTCGGACAACATGTGAATGGACTTCACATCACAGGATAGTACACTTAAAAATGATAAAACTGTTAATTTTACCACAATTAAAAATAAGTCCTTGCCGGGCGGGGGGGAGGAAATGTGGAATAATTGTAAAAAACTCAGACTAGGGGCATGTGGGTGGCTCAGTGGGTTAAGCCTCTGTCTTCGGCTTGGGTCATGATCTCAGGATCCTGGGATCGAGCCCCGCATCCGGCTCTCTGCTTCCCCCTCTCTCTCTGCCTGCCTCTCTGCCTACTTGTGATCTCTGTCTGTCAAATAAATAAATAAAAATCTAAAAAAAAAATATTAAAAAAACTCAGACTAATTTTTATCTGAATTTAAGCATATTTTAGAATTTTCTTGTTTTATCTGCTGTGAATCATTCATTTTTTTCCTTTCCAATACTGAAATTGAGAGTGCAAATTTCATGAGAGTTAGTCTTTAATATTTTACATGTACTTATGAAGGTTTCAAATTTATCTAATTACCTCACAAAACATAGCTGTTGAAAAGTTGCCCTTTAACATTTGTAAATGACCATGCTGTCTTAAAAGTTTATTTGTTAAGTTTTCTGCATGAGTTTCTGCCTAAAATTTCAGGATTTGGGACAGGGATCTCTTGCTGTGGAGACAGGAATATTATAGATTTTCGGTTAACAGGCAAGTGCACTGACAAGGCAGCCGCATTATAAAAACTTATTGGGAGGGGCGCCTGGGTGGCTCAGTGGGTAAAGCCTCTGCCTTTGGCTTAGGTCATGGTCCCAGGGTCCTGGGATCAAGACCCGCATCGGGCTCTCTGCTCCTCGGTAGGGAGCCTGCTTCCTCTTCTCTCTACCTGTGTCTCTGCCTACTTGTGATCTCTGTCTGTCAAATAAATAAATCAATAAATCTTAAAAAAAAAAAAACTTATTGGGAGCCAATAAGTATACCCATGTAGGATGTAAAAAGGTGAAGACAGTTTATGAGACAACATGGATCATACTCTCTTTCTTGCATTTTGAAATGGAAGGAGCACTTGTTTTGAGAGTAGAGTTTCAGTGAAAAAATAAATGTAGCTAGGTTACAAATTAACAAGAAGTCAGTATCTATTACCTTGGCTATATTCTAAGGCTAGTTGCACCTCAAGATACTTATTACAGAAAACTGCATTTCTATTTAGCTTTTAGTACATGGCACTTGGAATGTGGCTGTACTTTGTATACGGATCCTTTTTTTTTTTTCCTTTTTATTATTCCCAAGGTTTAAAAATAATTGGCAGGTTTTGTTTTGAATCAAAGAGCATTAGTGTTTCTGTATTGATAATTTAATACATTTCATCAATTTGAAAGATTTTAATGAAAATTCATGGTGCCCTGGAAATTTTCTTTAAAATTTTAATATTTGATCATAAAAGGGCTTATATTGAAAACAGTTCCTCTAAGGAATTTATTAATCTACAACTAAAGGCTGGTGAACCATGCCCTTTGTACCCTGTTTTATTTATTTATTTATTTATTTATTTGGTTGGTTGGTTTTGCATTGCATTTCTCTCACCTAGTTCTTTTTTCAATGTATTGTCAGAAGAAAAAAGTGCACCCTATCATCTCTCCTTCACCAGAACTGTGTAATGGCAAATATTTTGACAAAAAAACCCCAAAACAGAAACAGCTGAATTTAAAGTTAGCAAAACTCATTTGATGAGAGTTGATAGTTCAACCCAAAAATATGTAAGTCAACCAAATTATTTTTAAGTTGGAAAAACTATAAACTTGTTTCTCTGAAGTTAAGTAGCCTGAAATAATTTTCCAATCACTTTGAAGAATTCAGTAGATTTTTACTCAAAGATTTCTCTAGTGATATTTATAACTTAACTTTGCTTGTTATTTTTTATTTTATCCAGAGAGGGGAAAATCTTCCTATCAGAAAACTAATTCATTGTGAAAGATTAGAGTAATAAAATGAGGATGCTGACATTCAAGTCAAATCATTTCTGTTCCTTAATTTTCTTAGAATTTTCCAGGAAGAATTTTGTTGCGTACGTTTTGATGTGATTTATTTGCTTGTTTTCGCTTTAAAAAATTTTGGGTATCCTTCAGGAGCAAGTTCCTGTGGTATTCCTTAGTTTGTTTACTCTCCATTTGTGCTGCATAATTCTTGATTCTCTGTCTGTCTCTTCTGTCCCCTCAGCCACCTCAGTCTGTCTCCACTTATGGAGCTAAAGTCCTTATACTCTTAGCATCCCTCATTGATAAGAAGTAATACATATGAGAATTCATATCTTACTAAAATTTAATGCTCCATACTTCCTGGAAGTACTTATATTTCAAAGAGGGTAACAAAAACAAAGAGAGAGGGAAGGAATACGGCCTTAATGAGACCCCAGTATGTGTCTGACAGAGAAAAAAAATGCTTCATAAACATTTAATCAAAAATCTTGTACCAGTCCTGTGAGGAGATGGAGTCTTTGGAACATTAAGCCCAAAGTCATATAGCTAATAAGAGATAGATCTAATATTTGGGATAAAGTTTTTCACATGGGATAACATGGAGCATAGTTCCAATAGGCAACTAATTTACCTCCAGCCAAAATGGCTTAACCCTATGGTGTTCTAATTTAAAGAATGTGGTGCATATATACATGACTTTTCTACCACTTTTGATATGAACCTGAACATCGAAGATATGGGCTATTATTTTTTAAGCTTGTCCTTGGCCCAATAATATTCTTTTTCCCTTCTGTCATATTTAACCCGTGGTAAAGCAGCATTGTGTAGAAGATGGATTATCAGTTTTGCAATTTAGACAAATGTATTTTTCTCTTATCAAGAAAATTTTATGGTATGAACAGTGTATCTTACTAAAGGTGTTATAAAAGTATTAATTTCGAAGGGAGAATTTATGACTTCTCGTTCTGCCACCTATTAGCCCTGTGCTCTTATGTCCCTCAGAGTCATAGATTTTCCATCTACATGATTAGAATACAAAAACCTACCACATAGGTCTTTAGAGGATTGAATGAGATGACCTCCTGGCCCTAGCAAATGATAGCTCCTTTTCTTTCTCTTAGTGTCTTAATCACTTACTACTATGAGGCCATGAAATATATTTATGGCAGAGAGATATGAATGATACAATCTAGAAAATGTCATGGTCTGTTTATCCATATCCTTGAAACAATAAAAATGATAAATAGTTGAAGAAAATTAGATCTATGAGGACCATGCACAATAGATTTGAATCTTCTCTCCCAAGATCTCTTTCTATTTGTGTAACAGAGTCTTACTTTTTTGGGAATAGGTCTTTGAAATATTATATTGATTATTCAGGTGAACATCTTGGTTTCTTGAACATCCTAATCACTTAGCTTCCTATGTCTAGCGGCTGCAGAGTCAATGAGAACAAAGCAGAAATCAGCACTAGGAGCCAGGGGTTGGGGGTTTGAGGTGGGGGAGCAGGCAACAAAGACATGCAAAGATGCTCCTTCATGATCTTTACTGCCTTCTGTTTTGGTTCCTTGTTTCTCTCAATAGTCTCAGATTTTCCCATGTGGAGAAATGAGAAGAAAGGAAGTCATATATGGTTCCAATAACGTGTCACCAAAAATGTGATCATGATGAGAACAGGAACCTCAGGAAGGAGACAGGAAACCCCTTACATGACCTCTATAATCTGTTACCAAAACCAGTATCTTTACCACCATCATCATCATTCTCGTTCTCATTGTTAGAGGCACTTACTGACTACTTTGTATGTATCAGAGCACTAAGATAAGGGCATCACATACATTTTCTCATCTAATTCTCAAAACACCATGTTCTAAGTTGTTTTTGTTTTTAATCTTTGCTAGTTTGTATTTTCAGACATACACTGAGGCTTAGCTTGGTTAAGCTACCCACTTGAGGTCACGTGGCTGAACCAGAATTTGAAGGCAGGTCACTCTGATGCTCATTTTATTTTTTTGAGTCTTTTTGTTTGTTTGTTTGTTTTGTTTTTTGTTTTTTGTTTTTTGTTTTTGAGAGAGAGAGAGAGAGAATGCATGCGCATAAGTTGCGGAGAGGCAGAAAGAGAGAGAGAGAGAATCTTAAGCAGGATCCCTGCACACCTCCATCTCACGACTCTGAGATCATGACCTGAGCTGACATTAAGTGTTGGATGCTTAACAGACTCTGTCATCTAGCTGCCCCAGTCTGATATCTGTTTTAAACCTCTATCCTAGGGGCGCCTGGGTGGCTCAGTGAGTTAAAGCCTCTGCCTTCCGCTCAGGTCATGATTCCAGGGTCCTGGGATAGCATGGGGCTCTCTGCTCAGCAGGGAGCCTGCTTCCCCCTCTCTCTCTGCCTGCTTCTCTGCCTACTTGTGATCTCTGTCTGTCAAATAAATAAATAAAATCTTAAAAAAAATAAATCTCTATCCTAAACTACTTTTAAATCTTGACAACATAAACCTGAATTACGGGATTCATGGGTGGCACAGTCATTAGATGTCTGCCCTTGACTCTGGTCATGGTCCCAGAGTCCTGGGATAGAGGCCCACATCAGACTCCCTACTCAGCAGGAAGCCTGCTTCTCCCTCTCCCACTCTCCCTACTTGTATTCCCTCTCTTGCTGTCTCTCTCTCTGTCAAATAAATTCATAAAATGCTTAAAAAAAACATAAACCTGAATTACATTTCCAACTAATACTGTTTATAGTTTGTAATGTTTATCCAATAGGGTAATCTTCCCAGGGTCTCTGAAAGTAGAAAGCAAACATGTTGTTTAGATATTAAAAACAATTTTCAAGTGTTCTCACACTCCACACACACATGCTCTGTCTACATAATGCAGTGGGACCAATACTGAATTCAGTCATTTGATCTAAGTTTTGAGCCCTTAGGCAATTAATTTATCTTGTCTTTAGTTTCCTCAGCTGTAGAAGATCAAATAATCATTATAGGGTTCACTCTGGGTTAGAGATTCTCTCCTTAACCTAATTTTTTAAATAAAAGCTTAATTGAAATATAATTCACATACCATAAAATTAGCTTATTTACAGTGCACAATTTAGTGATTTTGAAAATACACTCACAGTGTTCTGTGATCATCACCATTCTCTAATCCCTTTAGTGTTACCGTCACCTTACTACCAGTCACACTCCATTCCTCCCTTTCCTCAGCCCTTAGCAACCAATAGCTTATTTTCTGTCTGGATATTTCATATAAATGAGATCATACAATTCACAGTATTTTGGGGCTGGCTTTTTTCACTTAGCAATTTTTTTTCAAGGTTCATCCGTATTGTATCATATATCCGTCTTTCATCCTTTTATTGTCAAATATATCTGTTTATTCAGTAACTAGTTGATACATGGGAAGTTTCTACTTTTTGGCTATTTAGAATAATGCTGTCATGAACATTTGTGAACAAGTTTCATGCAAACACATTATTTTCATTTTTCTGGACTAAACATCTAGGATTAGAATTGCTGGTTCATTTAGGAACTTTATTTCTCATGTCTTGAGGAACTGCCAAAATGCTTTTCAAAGTGACTGTGTCATTTTATGTATCCATCAGTAACGAAGCGAGGTATTCTTTTTTTCACACCTCACAACACTTGTTAAATTGTTTATCTTTTTTCTTTCTTTCTGGGTAAGAATGGCATCTTGTTGTAGTTTTTATTCCCATTTCCCTAAAGATGTGATGCTGAGGATTGTTTCATGTACTAATTGGCCATTTTCTGTAACTTCTTAGAAAAATGTCTATTCAAATCCTTTGCCCATTGAAAATCATGTTACATTTTTACCTCTTTATTCTTACTTCATTATTTCATTTATTTTTATTTCATTACCTTTACCAATACTATTTATTTATTCTGTTTGATTTGAGTTTCTCTCTAATGTCCTTTGGTTTCTACCTGAAGGAATCCCTTTTAGTGCATCTTGTAGGGCAGGTCAGCTCGTAAAGAATTCTTGGGTTTTGCTTATCTGGGAATGTACCAATTTCTCCTTCCTTTTTTTTTTTTTTAATATTTTATTTATTTGTCAGAGAGGAGAGACAGAGAGAGTACACAAGCAGGCAGAGAGGCAGGCAGAGGCGGAGAGAGAAGCAGGCTCCCCGCCGAGCAAGGAGCCCATGCGGGACTCGATCCCAGGACTCTGGGATCAGGACCTGAGCTGAAGGCAGCAGCTTAACCCACTGAGGCACCCAGGTGTCCCTTCTCCTTCATTTTAAAAAAGATTTTATTTATTCATTTGAGCCAGAGGGAGAATGAGAGAGAACATGAGGGGAAGTGGGGTAAAGGGAGAGGGAGAAGAAGACTTTCCGCAGAGCAGAGAGCCAGACATGGGGCTCGATCCCAGGACCCCAAGGTCACGACGTGAGCCAAAGCCAGATGCTTAAACAGTTGAGCCACCCAGGTGCCTCTCTCCTTCATTTTTGAAGGATAATGTTGCTTGACGCAAGATTCTTGTATGACATTCTTTTTTACTGCACCTTGAATATGTTATCCCACTGCCGTCTCACTTACTTATTTCTGTTACAAGTCACTTTTAACCTTACTGAAGTTCATTGGTAATTAAACTAATTTTTCACCATAAAATTGTTAATTTTATTAAGCTCTGAATCTGTAAAATTTCACTGGTGATTAGAAAGTTTAACCATGCTATTTGATAGGTTCTGAATACTAATTTGATTAGGATATAAAATTTATGTACCCATTATTGCAGTGATTTTGAGTCATTCAATTGGTTCTTTAAAACAAATTCACATGAACAATATAGACTCATGCTGTTCAATTTCTCTATTAAGTAACTTTTAAACAGAAGTTGAAAAAGTTTGAGGAGATATGATTCATTTTAAATAAACTTGAAAAGTTCTGTGTATTTATAAGACTCAAACATAATTAGTGTGAAATGCACACATGAATAGAAAACAAGCTTGGCTGAAGCATCACTCTGTATGTAATAGCAGTTACTGCACTGGTCTGCCTTTTGGGGGTACTAGAATTCTGAATACTATCTTTATTTGGGATCCATTGGGTTCATGAATCTCATGCCAATGTCATTTCATAAAGTTGGTTTAAAAACCCTACCATTTTGTAGTGATATTAAATAACACTAAGAATGAATAGAATGAGTTTAGTAGTGATTACGTATGTGGTTGAATTACAAATAGTGAACAGTGATGTTAACTTCCAACCTTACCTTACTGATAAGTCTTATCTGTGGCTGGGAGATTGTCTTGGGCATGGTCTCCTCTGGAGCCTCCTTTTTATTTCTGTCACTCAGTGGCCCTCAACTGTGCTTCATTCTGATCCATATTAAAGAAGAAACTACCTGGATAAGGTAGTTTGTCTTAATATTAATATTGCATTAATTGATTAATTAATATTAGTATTGTATTACTTACTGAGGCTTTCTTTCCAATGTGTTTTATTACTCATTGTTTGTTCTTGGCCTACATTTTAGCTCTTCACTTACTAGTGTAATCTTGAATATTTCACTTAATTTTTCTGCACTTAAAATTCTCATCTACATGCTGGCTAATTGAACATAATAAAAAATAAAATTCTCATTTATGAAGTATAAATTCACATAAGTGTGTGTATTAAATGAAATCATATATGTAGAACATTTAGCACATTGCTTGTATAAACTATAATATAATATGAATTTATTTATTTATAATTTACAATATAATAAACATTTTTGGATATTTATTATTTGCCAGGTCTGTGTTTAGCCTTTTACTCATAACTGCGTACTTACACTGTTCCCCCTACTGCTACTGTATGATGCAGTTCTATCTATAGCTGGCTATTTCAGGTTTCTACCGGCTACTCACAGGACTACACAATGCTATTACTGGGAATATGTTCTTTAATTCACTTTCCCATGTAAGTCACAGTGATCTCCAACCTAGGAATAACTCCTTTTTCCTATTTGTCTGATCTTCTGAATTTCTAGGATAAAGGCAGGACAATTTTCACAGCAATTTTGCTTTTTATAGAAAGAAGCAGATTCCAGAAACAGTTGCTGGGAAACAGGCTACATTCTATGCTCTCATGTACTTTATCATGCATTATCTTCTCAATAAATTTATGTGAACACATAATCCATTTTGCAAATAGAGGAGTGGAAAGTCAGAAAGGGAAATTAACTTGCTCCAAATTGCATAATCAAGAGATAAGAGTTTACTTTTCCACTACTCTGAGAACTTGCAGGAGTGGTGGAGGACTCCTTCCCACCGCTCATGTCCCAGGCGGCATATAAATCCAATGACTACAGCACTGGGCTTTGCTTAATGTCCTATCCCCTGGGCCTATGACAGTGCCTGACACAAGGTAGGCAGTCCCTGAATGTGGACTGAAAAATTAATGCCAACACTAAATTTAACATTGTACTCTAACTTACTTCTAAATTCCACTTTATGGAGGAGCTTTATGGAGGATGCTTTAGTTGGTGAAGCATCGGACTCTTGGTTTTGGCTCAGGTCATGATTCCAGGTAACCAGATCATGATCTCATGGTTGCAGGATCGAGTCCCATGTCAGGCTCAGCATTCAGTGGGGAGGCTGCTTGTCCCTCTCCCTTTGCTCCTTCTCCCTGCTCTCCCTCTCCCACTCTTTTGCTCTCTTTCTCTCTCTTTCTTTCTTAAATAAATACATAAATAAAATCTTTAGCTTTCATTTTATGGAGTAATATTCTTCATATAATAGACTTTTTTTTCTGCACATAGCTGTTAACTGGTTAACACAAGTTGTTTTTCTCCCCTATCTTTTGCCCTAGGGGTATTTCTTAAACTGTGACAACATTTAAAGAATCACTAAGCAAGAAATGTGTGCTTATAATTTATAGCAGAAAATGATAAAATCTTTATCAAGGTGCTTTCTATTGGCTGCGAGAGAAGCTCACTTCTGATTGCCTCTTCTTACTTTGTCTCAAGGTAGATACAAATAAAAATCAGTAAAGTTACAAAATAATCAAGCATCTGCAAAGTTACTTGCAAATAATGGATCTTTCCTTTCTGGGGAACACCAAGGGTAGCCATGTTGTTCACAAAGGACACATGGCTGCTCCATTGATTGGAATGGAACAAGCTAAGAAATTACTATGTATAACTGGTCTTGTAAGTAAGCAGTTACCCTAGCAACTGTGGCTTCCTAGTCGGTATTGAATAACAGGATTCATTTCAGCATAAATCACATAGACTTTTCATGCAGGTCCTCTCCTAGTGGACAACGAACCCCTGTAATCCTACTTGGAAAAGAATCCTGTCTTCAATATGTGCTGATTGAAGTTTGAAAATCAGTATTTGATGTGAAATTGTCTTTCCAGTTACCTTTCCAGAGACATTTGGTTAAAGCATTGCAGGGAGGAATCTAAATATAGTCACCTCCGTGATCTGAATACAAATCAGAGAGAAGATGATATTCGCATGTGCTGTGCTTTTTCTGTGGGATCATGAAATTGTAACCTCTGGCTTTTCAAATAAATGAAACTGTGTTATGACTCCTAATTGAGTTGGTATTATTCAATTATCTTTTTCTCCCCTTTTCATTTTTGAGCTGTCCTTAGATATTTAAATTCCTAGAATTCATTGCAGAATGGTCACACAGCTCTCCTTTTTAACTAGGCTCTTGATGGCAAACTTGGCTATTTTAAAACAAGTGTTGAAGGGCACCTTCCTCTCTATCTTCATGTTGAAGAAAAAGTTTCTCTTTTCACAAAGGGAATGAACTTTTAAAATCCCAGATTCTAGTCAGCAGGTGCCCATGATTCTCAAATGACTGTCCGTGGACTATAACCTTATAATTATTCTGCTGAAAGCCATATTTTGACACTTACTAACAACAGAATGGATTAAGGGCACATCGCCCTTTGGTGCTGATGGTTTCTGACATCTTGCAATATGTTTTGCAGACAGAAGGAGCTTTTCACAGAACAGTGAAGCTTTCCTTTGTGTGTGTGTGTGTGTGTGTGTGTGTGTGTGTCTGTGTGTCTGTGTGTAATTTAACTAAGAATAAAACATCTTAGCTCTGATATAGAGGCCTGGGGTTTTAAACCTTGACCTGCTATAGACAAGGACGTGAAGCCATTTGCTTTATCTATCACAGATTGAATTTACTGTCTAAAACTGATAGCCAAATGTCTATTTCTTCTCCCTTAATCAAGGTGAGATGTGCCATAAAATGAGATTTACACTCATAAAATAGGCTTTCTGTTAAGTTCAAATGTTCTATTAAATTTAAATATTATTATTTTACACTATTAATGTGTCTCACAGTGAACCCCAAGAGGAGACCTACAATTCTGAACTATTTAAAGTAACAAAAATTAAGGGGCACCTGAGTGGCTCAGTTGGTTAAGCATCTGCCTTTGGCTCAGGTCATGATCCCAAGGTGCTTCGAGCCTCACAGCCAGCTCCCTGCTCAGCGGGGAGCCTGCTTCTCCCTTTCCATCTGCTGTACCTCTTGTTTGTGCGTGCGTGCTCTCTCTCTCCTGCTGTCCGTCAAATAAATACATAAAATCTTAAAAACGAAAACAAAACTTGACCTTCCCCCCAAATAAATAAATAAATAAATAAATAAAGTAACAAAAATTAAGCTGAGGGCCATTTTGTTGAATGATCCTAGCAAGAATCTGGTGGGTGATTTTCAAGCCAGGAGGGGGAAATGCTAGTAGTACCATCTTGAGAAAATTTGGTTAAACCTTAATCTTGTGGATCCTGCAAAAATGGTGTTCAGCCTCTGTCTAACATTCTCTTGGGAGGAAAGCTCGGAGTGGAAGCAGGAGGAGGAGGGAGTGGCTTTAAGCAGATAAGGCAGGGCACGTGGTCCCTGGTTTTGGATCAAGCCCATTTTCCCATCGCCTCTCTCTGTGCCTCTATTTTGTGGGACTTCAGCATTCGGTTTTAGTTCGCACTGTACTAATTCCCCTGCTTCTCATTCAACCGGCATTCCTGTTCTCCCGGCCCTCTTGGAAGTAGCCCAGAGGCGGGCAGGTGGCTTAGGAAGTCCTACAGAAGCGCTCCACTGGTTTTTAAATGTGTAGCAAGACTCGCTATCTGATTTCTTCTTTAATTATAAGCTGTCTGTAATTTTCAATCTGTTCTTGCGATTTTATTTAATGCTTTATTCAGCTACAGCAGAACGACCTGTTTGTAACTCTCTATAGGAGACAAACCAGAGGTGAAAGAAGGCACTTGGGTATTTCCCTCCTAAACTGTCTTAATGACAGGCTCCTTTATACTGTAGTAAAGTGAGCATGATTCCCTGGAGCCCAGCCCACTTCTCAATACCCCAAGCTGGAAAACTATCATTCCCTTAAAACAACATTTCTCAACATGTTTTATTTCTAAAATAGGTACAATGTAAATTAGTATGTCTATACTAACAACAAGAGGTATTCTGTAGTCCTTTTGTCTAATTCTGAAAACAGGAATGGAAAGTAGAAAAGAAGAGACTGCTTAATCATTTCACCTCCAGCACCTGCTTCTATTCCTCCTGGCTAATGTTCCCAAGCCCCAAATTAGGAATGTGGGTGTGGGGTCCTTCTGGACCTTTCACCTCTCACTCCTGCACCAAGATCTGTGCAGATCATCTCTTTAATTACCCTCAAATCCATCAGCAGCTCTCCATTATTTTAAAATGCAAATTGAATCAGGTTACATTTTTGTTCAAACTTTTTCATCATTCTATCAATCTGTCATTCTTAAGATGTTATTTAGATTCCTTGGCTTATATAATCCATGTGCTTTTTCTATTTTCAGTCAACAGATATTCAGCCTGATATATTTAATGTAATGCAATGTAATATATTTTATATAGGTATATAAAACCTACAGTTTGGTTCCTCTTTGCTTTTGCACATTAAGAGTCCCCACCACTAAAGGTCTTTCTTTTCATCCCCACTACCCTCAGAGAGCCAGCTCGGGTATAACAATTTTTTTTTTTTTAACCTAGTCTTCCTTGACCAACACAAACAAAGTTAGGTGCCTCAGCTCTGATTTTCTTCTTTTTAATCTCCAGAGCCTTCTCTACTTACCTCTATGTAACACTTCATTCTCTGAAGTATAATCAAGAATTATCCTCTTCTCTGTTCGAAGATCATAAATTCATTGAAAACAGGGTTCATGCTTAGTGACTCTCTCCATGTTGGTGTGTAGTGAGAAGCCCTAAATATAACCAGAATGAGTGAATGAATGGGGCACTAATGTTTTGGAATGACTCCTCTCTTCTAATAAATTAATATTTAGGTGCTCACAAACCATTGCTGTATTTTTTTAGAACCATTCAGAGCAACTCTTTCTCCTTTTTTACTTCCTATTTTAAAGATCTGCTGAAGAAATCTTGTTTGAATTGAGCTATTCATTATTCTGCTTTTGTCTTCTTGTCTCTATATCCTAGATAAACTGAGGATGGCCAGTTGTAGTGGACAGTGCGTTGAATACACCAGAACTTGCACGATCATCCATCATCAAATCCAAATTAGCATACAGACCTCTTTTACTTACTCTTCTGCAATGTGACTCAAAGCTAAAGCTACAATTTTGTGTTCCTTCCTACCATGAATGTAATTATCCTCAAAAGTCTCTATACTTTCCAAGGAAAATCATCTAACATTTATATTTGAATACCAGAAACTTCCTGAGATTTCTCTTATTTAGAAATTGATAAGAACCTTATACCAAAACTATGCCTCTTTGACTTTATCTTTTTCCATCACCCTCCTCTTTCCAGCCTGCTCCAGCCATGTTACTGTTTCTTCTATCCCTCAAAAATACCATGCCCTTCCCTGTTTACTTTTTCGTGATTTTTTAATGGCTGGTTTCTTCTTGTCTTTCAGATTTTTGTTTAAATATCCCCAGAAAGGTCTTCTCTGAATATTCACTTCTGAGTATTTGGTCTCATCATATCTTCCTTTTAAGAAATGTTCATAGCAAATAGACATATCCGCCATCTCCCAGAGTTTCCTTTGGAGTGTGTATGTGTGTGTGTGTGTGTGGTGTGTGCGTATATTAGTAAGAACATTTAATCCCAAAAGATCTATTCTCTTGATAGGTTTTTGAAGTGCACAATACTATACTGTTAACTGTAAGTACCGTATTGTAGAGCAGATCTCTAGAATTTATTCATCTAGCATAACTGAAATTTTATACCTGTTGAAAATAACTCTCCACTTCTCCCACCACCTAACCCCTGGAAACGACTATTTTATTCTCTGCTTTTGTGCATTTGACTACATTAGATACCTCCTAGAAGTGGAATCATGCAGTATCGGTCCTTCTATGACTAGCTTATTTCATTTAGCATCATCTCCTCTAGATTTACCCATGTTGTATGTAGCATATGGCAGGTTATCCTTCTTTTTAAAGCTGAATGAAATCCCATTGTGTGTGTGTGTGTGTGTGTGTGTGTGTGTGTGATTTTCTTTATTCATTCATCTGTCATTGGACAGCACGATTGTTTCCCTCTCGTGGTTATTGTGAATAGTGCTGCAATGAACACAAGAGTATAAATATCTTTTCAAGATCCTAATTTCAAACCTTTTGGATATATACCTAGAGGAAAATTGCCAGATCATATGGGAGTTCTGTTTCTAATTTTTTGAGGAAACTTCCTACTATTTTCCACAGCTGCTGTATCATTTTACATTCTCACCAACAGGATATAAGTGTTCCACTTTCTTCACAACCTTGCCAACACTTACTTTTTTTTTTTAATCATGGCCATTCAAACAGTTAATAGTTTTATATTATAATTATAGTTTTGATATGCACTTCTCTGATAATGGTGTTGAAGATCTTTTTATATACCTGGGGCCATTTCATGTCTTCTTTGAAGAAATAAATGTCTGTTCAAGTCCTTTGTCCATTTTTAATTAGGCTGCTTGTATTCTTGCTGTTGAGCTGTAGGAGTTCCTTATACATTTTGAGAATATACCCACTATCAAATATACAGCTCCCAAATATTTTCTCCCACTCCATGGGTCACCTTTTCATTTTGGTAATTGTTTCCTTTGCTTTGCATTTCAGTGATTCTATTTTTCGGTTCAGGAATTTCTATTTGGCTTTGTTTTTATGGTTTCTATAGATTTATTAATATTCTCTTTTTGTTTAAGTATCATCTTCTACACTTTGTTTAGTGGCCTATCTCTGTTCTCTTGTTATCTCACTGAGTTTGAATAAATTATTAAAAAATTCATAATTATCCATTTCTTTAAAGCCAGTTACCAGAGATTTATTTTGTTCCTTTGTCAGTATAATGTCTCCATGCTTTTTATGTTCCTTTTAGTTTTATGCTGTCTGCACATTCGAAGAAGCAGCTATCTCCTCCAGTCTTTTCAGACCGATTTCAGCAGAGAAAAAAACAAAGCAAAACAAAACAACAACAAAAAACAAAACAAAACAAAACAAAAAAATACATCTCCCATCAGCCCAGCTAGAAATTCTGGGAGCCTTTCAAAAGTGTTCTGTGAATGTGCAAATTCCACTCCCTTCTTCCCTCCTGGTGGCGGGGTTTCCAACTCAGGAGTCTTCCCCAAGCTCACCAGCTGTTCTGGCTGCTGTAAGCCACCTTCCCCTTTCCTAGGGAGGAGCAGTAGAATGCTAGGACCCTGGGGCCTCAGCTCGGCCTCTCTCCCTTCTTCCCGAAGGACAAGTCCCAGGACTGAGCATCTTCTCTCAACACCACACAAGCTGCTGAGAGCTCCTGCTCCTTTCTTCAGTTTTAGTTGTCCCCAGGCTTTCTCACTGTGCCAGCTGACTCAGTGCGCTGAGTGATGCGGGCAAGAAGTAGATTTCTTGAGCAGTGCCCGCAGAAGCTGAGGATTTGGGATGGATGCTTCACTCACTCTGTCTCTCCAGGGAGAAATTGTGGGCTGAGTGGATCTCTCTGAGCACCCAGCTGTGGCGGTTTGTGGGAAGGTCTGACATGGATAAAGTGAAACTCCTCCCCTTATTCATTCCCAAGAGACTTCATGGTTTTGTGGAAAACTGGAATCTGGAGTTCTCATAGTGGTATTTTAATCTAAGTGCTCTTGCTTCATCAGTGTTTCTGTTGGAATCTCGATCAGAGAGACTTGTTCTTCCACCATCTTGCTGATGTTACTCCTAATACTTGCTAATTTATGTTCACTGATTCCCTCACTTCCACCCCTTATAATATGAACTCCAAGAAACTAGGGAACTATTGTTCATTTTTGTGTTCACTTGGCTAGAGAAGGATCTGCTTTGTAATATGTACTTGATAAGTGTTCCTGAATGATGGGCTATCCTGTTTTAGGATCGTGTTATTTTTGTTGTTATGGAGTCCTTACCCTTTACTTATCTAAGATGGAATAGAGCAAAGAGCTCTGAGAGGAAGATGAGGATGGAAACAAATTCTGAACCCACGGGACAAATTAACATTCTGAGGTGTTTATGAACATATAAGATAAATAGCAAAGGTAAGTGAAATAAAGAGAAGATGAGCACGGATATGCAGTAAAATTTCTGTTTCCTGATCTTGGACATAGCTACCAAGCACAGAGTCTGGGATAACAGCACAAAATACTTTTAAAATGTGGTAGTAGAAACAAGTGCAATTCTATGATTATTAGACCACTTGACTTATGGGGTGATCCTATTTTTGGAGATAATTTTCCTTCAGGTGGGAAGGTATAGCCACATTTATCATTACAACTTTGATCTTTTTTGGTTGCTTAGATTTTTACCATGCTAAAAGGCTCCTGAGAGGCTTTGAGTTTACAGAAGATCCATGAAGATGATACCAAAATTGCAGAGAATTCTCATAGCCCTTGATTTTCACAAAGTAGGTGCTAGACAAGCTCTGTTGTCAACTATGTTGATCTAAACATGAATTGCATCACCTGTGTGGTAATCCTGACAATATGATTAACTTGATTCTCTTACTAAGTAAACAATCCAAAGTATCCAAAGTGTGAGAAATTCTGCAAAACTGTTGCCCTATACTCTTCAAAAATATCAGTATTGTGAAAACCACGAAAAGGTAGACACTGTTCTAAAATAAAGGAGATTAAAAAGACATGGTATCTAAATATAATCAATGGATATTCTTTTTTTTTTTTTTTTTTTTTTTTTGCCTTGTATATGGACTTTATTTTTTAGGTATGCAATTAGAAACATTTAATGTTTTTTAGTAGTAGAGTAACACGTATGCCAATTCTTTTCAAAGGATAAATTAGAAGAGTAGGAAGACCTATGCTGCCATAGGGCAAGCAGGAAGTAACAAGAGTAACTATTAAATACAATTACTAAGTATAATTGTACAATTATTAGGTACTATTTTTTTCTTTAAGCTTTTTAATTTAAACATATAATGTAACCCCCCCACCCTCTCCCAACCCCCCTCCCCCCCAACCCCCCTCAGTTTGTTTTATGACATTAAGAGTCTCTTTTGGTTTGTCTCCCTCCCGATCCCATCTTGTTTCATTTTTTCTTTTCCTACCACCTTAACCCCCACCCCTATTGCATCTCCACTTCCTCATATCAGGGAGATCATGTGATAGTTGTCTTTCTCCAGTTGACTTATTTCGCTAAGCATAATATGCTCTAGTTCCATCCATGTCGTCGCAAATGGCAAGATTTCATTTCCTTTGATGGCTGCTCAATGGATATTCTTTGAATGGATGCTTAATTGAAGAAGAAGCAACAATAAAGGTCATTATTTGGGGGGCGCCTGGGTAGCTCAGTGGGTTAAGCCTCTGCCTTCGGCTCAAGTCATGATCTCAGGGTCCTGGGATCGAGCCCCGCATTGGGCTCTCTGTTCCTCGGGAAGCCTGCTTTCTCCTCTCTCTCTCTGCCTGACACTCTGTCTACTTGTGACCTCTCTCTCTCTCTCAAATAAATAAATAAAATCTTTTTTTTAAAAAGGTCATTATTTAGATAATTAGAGACATTTGAATAAGGAAACTAGTATATTAGATAATATTGTCATATTTATATTAAATTTTCTGAGTGTGGTATTTGTATTGCATTTTATTAAGGAAAATGTTTAGGTGTCAGGAATCATGTGTCATTATATCTTCAAATGATTCAAAAACTTCAATTTAAAGCTAGATATGGATACACACACTCATACACACATGTGTAGAACTTAGCAAATGTTAAAAAGTGGTTTGAGGCAAATAATATAGATATCCATTGTAAATTTTTGCAATATTTTCAGTATTGAAAAATATTTAAATAAAAAGATTGGCTAAAAATAAATAAATGTAAAAAAAAATAAATAAATGCTATTATGTTTTGAAGGTTTTTTCATATGTATGCATTGTTACTCTTTGGAAGGAAGAAAAGTATTCAAGAAAAAAAAGAAGATTCCCTCTATTTTGTAGGTTGATGGCTCCAATAGATGGTTCCAACCATCCAATAGATAGTTCAAATAGATTTGAAAATCCCCTCCCAAATATAGTAAATTTCAAGTATGTATGTGATACCTTGATCATTTGAAGACATTTTGAAAAAATGGAGGATGTTTCATATTTAACAATAAAGCAAGAAGGGTTTTATTTCCAAAAAATTCATAGGTTATACTTGGGGTATTATAATTTTTATTATGAATATGACACATAAGGGATCAATTATATTTTGAACAAATACATTATGCAGGTGTTCCATGAGTAGAGGAGATTTTCTTGATGACTAAAGGCCATTGAAATTGCTCTAAGAATATACAGATTTAGATTCATATTTGATATTCCCATTTAGCATGTATAAATATTAGCCATAGTTTCTGTGTTTCACTTAATATATTTTAAAATATAGATGTCCATTCAATTAAAGTATCATTATGTTAGTGTTCTAGACCACTAGAACACTAAGATATATTTTTAATAGAGATTCCTTAAATATAGTATATATCCCTTTCTTAACATAAATTCTTTAAATGAAGGTACACAGATTAAAGAGGTGTTTCATTTTTGAGAAGGCTAGCTCTCAGAGAGTATGTATTGAAAGGCGGAGTCTTACAGCCAGACTATGAGCTCTTTGAGGTCTGGAACTCATGATTTTTTTTCCAGAGACTTGGGAAGGACAGACCACAGGGAAGGTATTTCATAAATATTGGGTGATTCACTTTGAAGTCAGTACTATTTTAATTATTGGCTCTTATAATTATTATAATTATATATATATATATTATTGGCTCTTATAATTATTGGCTGTTATGGAAATTTAATGCAATTAATACATAAAAAGATATTAATGCAGACATTTTCTTGTAAAATATGTTTTCAAAATCACTGAGGTTATAGCATTGAAAATATAGCAACCAGCAAACAGAACTTTCATGAAGATGCTCTGGTAAGAACATTCATCAGTTTGTCTATTTAATTCATCTCTTCAAAAAACTTCATTGAATGCCTGCTATATGCCATTAAAAGTTCTGGGAATAAATCAGGACACAGAAAAGATAAAAATCTAAGCATTTATAAATTATTAAACAAATATAAATGAAATCAGCATATCAGCTGATGCTAAGTTTTGGGGGGGCAGGTAATTGGATAGGAAGTGCCTGGATGGATGTGGATGATGGGCGGGTTGGAGCGGGGCGGGGTGTTGGGGTGACGTTAAACTTTTAAATATGGTTATCAGTGATGTCTCATGAGAAAAATGAAATTTCAACCCAAACCTGAAGGTGGCAAAATATCATCTCTGAATTTTAGGTAGCAAAAACAGCAAGTATCAAGGCCCCGTAGGAGAAGAGCACCTGACATGATAGAATACTGAGACCAGTAAGCCTATAGCAGAGAGTGATAGAAGTTCCTGTCCCCCAAGTAGGTGGGTGGGTGGATGGGGAGGGGGAAGGAGGTTGGATGACTCACACAGGCCTTTAATGACCACTGTAGGGAATCTGGCTTTGAATGACTATTTGAGTTCTCAGCTTACTTCCAAAACTGATTACAATGCCTTCTTCTTATTTTAATGTCCTTGTTTTAGAAAGGAAGTGATACCAATATTTTGCATATAAATATAAATATAAAACTGTGGATATTAAACAGTGTGTGAAGAACAAAGTCATTCATAGTACGTTTAAATTAGTTCAGTTTTTATATTAATTTATTTTTATGAATAACTTAATCTCAAACAATGTCTGTTTCTATGTAAGTTAAATTACAATATCATTTTTTAAATGTATCTATTTATTTCCCCCAAGTTATTTTCTATATAATTGACAATAGTTTTATGCCAAAAACACTAAGGGAAATTCTCTTATACTTGTGCTTGGGAATGTCAGTCTGCAAAGAATCACACATGACATTCTGTGTATATAAAATGATAAAAATGACAAATGTTTTCAGGACTTTGAAGACCTAATTTTAATCCAATAATTAGTATAATGGTGAAAATACTCTTGTTTCAATAATTCACAGCATTCATTTCTATTTGCACTATTTGTGTGGGGAGAGATAGTGATCTTGGGTCATTCTTTTCACTTTGTTAGATTTTATGTATGTATTTCATTCATCATATCTTGTGCAGCTTTCATTTTTAGTGATGAGATTATCTCATAGTCTTACTGTTTATTGATTTTTATTATTTTTTATTTATTCCAGTTTTTTCTGTTCTCACATGTTTTCTAATTTTATGATGTATTCTAGTTATATTTATAATGTTATTAATCCCTTCCCTTTTTTTTAGTTCATTTTGCTCATTTTTACTAACTTTTTGAATCAGATTAAATAATTTGTTATCTTTTTATTAATATAAGTATACAACACTAGTAATTTTTTCAATAAAAGTACTTTTTTAGTTGTATCTTATGGGTTTTTGTATTTTCATTTTTTGCATTTGGAAATTTTGTTTCATATTTCCTCTTCCTACCAATATTTGTGTAGTAAAGATATCTTAAATTTTATATTGGAGGAGACATTTTATTTTATGATTCTGTTAAAGGTTTTTTGTTTTATTGAATTCTGATTAGGAAATATTTTTGTGGGGTTTTTTTTTTGTTTTTATTACTTTTTAATTTATTTAGATTTTCTTTGTGCCTCAATATATGGCCAGTTTCCATAAGATTCTTGTGTATAAAATAGACTTAAATTTTATTTTGTTGTCAATTTTTTTAAAGATTTTATTCATTTATTTATTTGTCAGAGAGAGAGAGAGAGAGAGCATGAGCGAGCAGCACATAAGCAAACAGAGTGGCAGGCAGAGGCAGAGAGAGAAGCAGGCTCCCTGAGGAGCCAGGGGCAGGATGCAGGACTGGATCCCAGGACGCTGGGATCATGAGCTGAGCTGAAGGCAGCCGCTTAACTGACTGAGTCTTAAAAAATGACTCTTTTGGGGCACCTGGGTGGCTCAGTGGGTTAAGCCTCTGCCTTTGGCTCGGGTCATGATCTCAGGGTCCTGGGATCAAGCCCAGAAGTGGGCCCTTGGCTCAGCGGGGAATCTGCTTTCCCCTCTCTCTCTGCCTGCCTCTCTGCCTACTTGTGATCTCTCTGTGTCAAATAAATAAATAAATAATGAGACTCTGTTGTCAGTCTTAAAAATCTTTTTTTTTTTATCTTAACAGGAGAGTTAAGCTATTTACAGTTATTAATATGAAGCATATTTGATCTTTTCTGTTATTTTATATTTTCCCTGTATTTAGCTATTGAAAGGATTTTGCTTTGTGATCTATTTCTTTGCTCTGCATTAGTATGTTTATAAATTTTTTCTTCTGTTTTGAAAGGTTTTTATTCTGTTTTGAAAGATTTTGATATTTTGGGGGTGCTTGGGTGGCTCAGTAGTTAAGCGTCTGCCTTTGGCTCAGGTCATGATCCCAGGTCCTGGAATCGAGCCCCATATCGGGCTCCCTGCTTTGTGGGAAGCCTGCTTCTCCCTCTCCCACCCCCCTTGCTTGTGTTCCCCCTCTCACTGTGTCTCTCTCTGTCAAATAAATACATAAAATCTTAAAAAAAAATATTGATTTTTTTTATTCTTGTTCTTAATAATTATATCTTTCTTTTAGATGTTGGGTTTTTAGGAATAATCTCTACTATTTCCCTACTATGAACAATGTCAAAATAGCACATATCTTTTTTATTTCTTTAAAGATTTTTTATGTATTTATTTGACAGAGAGAGAGAGATCACAAGTAGGCAGAAAGGCAGGCAGAGACAGAGGGGGAAGCAGGCTCCCCGCTGAGCAGAAAGCCTGATGTGGGCCTCCATCCCAGGACACTGAGATCATGACCTGAGCCAAAGGAAGAGGTTTAACCTACTGAGACACGCAGGTGCCCCAGCACATTTCTTTTTTAATTTTTTTTCTTTGTCTATTACCACCTTATTTTTGTAAATGACATTGTTTTTCTTAGTCTGTAACTATTCTATTCTATTGCTATGCTTGCTTGGGGGCTTAAATTCTATTTATGTTGGATTTCTTTTGCTCATCTTTTACATATATCATTTTCTTTAAAAATATTTTTTTCTCATTTCACTTTATTATTTTCAGACTCAATGTCTTTTACTGTGCTTCAAAAAATTCGATTATTTTTTGTGTTCTTACAATATCAACTTTATTTTTGTTATGCTTCTTTTTCTTCTTTTTTTCCCTAAGACTGCTAGTTCACTCTTTAATTTCTCCTGTTTCTTTGTTTTTTTGACACCCCTTTCTGAAATTCTTGTGTTTCTGATCAATAATCTTCTTCAATAAACATGGTCAAGGACGCCTGGGTGGCTCAGTTGGTTAAGCGGCTGCCTTCAGCTCAGGTCATGATCCTGGCTCCTGGGATTGAGTCCCACATCTGGCTCCTTGCTCAGCAGGGAGCCTGCTTCTCCCTCTGCCTCTGCCTGCCACTCTGTCTGGCTGTGTTCACTCTCTCTGACAAATAAATAAAATCTTTAAAAAACAAACAAACAAACATGGTCAGACTATTAAGATGTTTTCATTCATGCCAAACTATTTGGACATAGATTTTTAATTGTTTCATGGCAATTTTTTTAAAGTAAATTTTCTTTAATTTCTCTTTCCCAATTTTTTCCCCTTTTGGTATGTATCTTGGATGTCGTGTCAGATGATGTTTTTCAATCATCTTGATTAAAACTTGATTAAACTTGAATAAGTTGCATGTCACAGAACCAGACACCAGTAAAAGTTTCCTGTGGAGACTGAGGGGCCAGTGGAGCCATCCAGGCTTGACCTCGTAAAAACCTCCATGTGCTCTGTCAGAGTCAGACAGCTGCCTACAGAAGTGACTCTCCTGATATTTCTTCATGTTGCCCTGCCTCTTGTGTCCGCTTGAATAAAAACTGTGCCTAGAAGACATCTTCTGATCCTGCTAACCCAGTAGTTCCTTCCTTCATTGTTGCAAAGAACACATATGACTGTATTTTGTAGGATAAGCTCTTCACTTTTGAAGAAATCCATTTTCTATTGGTACATGTTGAGTTCTGCTGCTCTGAGCCACTGTCCACGTGTTTTACCTTTATTTCCTCCTGAAGCACTTCTGTTCCATCTTAGCTGCTTTTGCAGACCTTCCCACATATTTTTGAGTCAGAAAATTTTACCTTTCTCTTAGCTTTGCTGAATTATTTGGTTTTGGGGTATTAAAACATTCTTTCTCTTTTTATACAAATTCTGGACAGAGAAGTAGGTAATAGCACATTTTATCTGAAGCCTTCTTGACTACACATAGATCTTATTAACCATAAAATCTTTTCTTTTAAAAATTGTGTTTGACTTATATAAAATTGTTCTCACATTATGTTTGTGATGAAGGATAATTGGAAAACAGGCAGGCAGGGAGAAAGGGCCCCCACCCTAAGAAGAAACCACCCTTAAAAGGATTTTACACCACCCTGGAAGGAGCTCTCCCCCTTTCCCATATGATAGATATGTGACAAAAATCTGATTGGATGACAGGCACAGGGAGGGTTAATCAGATTGAAACAGCCCACCAATAAGCCCATAAATACCCCTAGACTTAGAAACTCCAGTGGCAACCTCTTCGGGTCCCCTCTCTCCTTGTGAGCTTTGTACTATCACTTTGCTGGTAATTGCTTTGCTGCCCACCACTCTGTCTAGTCTACCTCTTCATTCTCCAAAGCATCATGACCAAGAACCATGGGCATGGAAGAAGAAAAAATCCTGCAACACTTGGGGGAAATATAGCTTATAATTTAAATATCCATTTTTTCCCCTTATTCTGGGATCCTGTTTGGGAAGTAGAAAGTGACTCATTTTGACCAAAACTTCATGGCTCCCCCCTTTATAAGTACGCGCTGGTAGAAACCTGACAGACCAAAGTGAACAGTTCCATTATAAAGATGACATTACTTGCCCCAGGCCACAAAATACTGATCAGATTTTACCAACTATCAACATTATTGGCATGAGATTAGAGTCGTCTGTATGGCAATGGGAGTCAAGCCTTCCTAGGAATGACTCAGGTAAGTGGCTTCAAATTCAGTCTACATTTTGACTGAAGAACCCGCTTCCAGTATCTATCTAATAGTTATGCTTTGAAAAGGCAAATTTCAAATGATTATCCCAATTTCAAATAATTATCCATAATGAGAATATTTACTCTTTTTAAAGTGTCTAATAAAGAGAAAGCAAATGCATCAGTGACGTAGGCTCATGTTTGCAGGTATTTTCTAGGCCTTACTAAAATGAAGTCTAAATTTTCTGGCAGCCAAGAGTAATAAAAGAGACCAGATTACATAATGGCAATTCTCTGATAAAAGGAGTGTTTTAAAAAAGATTAATTTTCTATGTACCAAAATGTAAGGGAGTTTTCCTGTGAGCCCTTATCCAAGGAATATGGGATGAGCATAATGGGTTCTATCTTTAACAGAAGAGGTTTTTTGTTTGTTTTGTTTTTGTCGTCATTGTTGTTTTGTTATCATTATGGCAGTTTCATAATTGAGATCTTTTTTTAAAATTTTATTTTTTTATTTACTTGATAGATAGAGATCACAAGTAGGCAGAGAGGCAGGCAGAGAGAGAGGAGGAAGCAGGCTCCCTACTGAGCAGAGAGCCCGATCGGGGCTTGATTCCAGGACCCTGAGATCATGACCCGAGCCAAAGGCAGAGGCTTAACCCACTGAGCCACCCAGGTGCCCCCATAATTGAGATCTTTGATGAAAGCTGAGGACCTGCTGTTAGAATGGGATTCTGTGATCGCTTTTGTGCAAGGTTAGCTAATGAGGCCTGGCAGTGTAAATTTCAAGGAATTTAAGTTTGGCTACTATTTGCTGTATTTTCTAAGATACTAGAGCTTTCAACTGGAGAATCTGGGCCTATGAATATGTACTTTATTAAGTGAAAGAAAGATGTTTCTTAGACTGACTTATAAAAAATGTTCTCAAACTCTTAATCATTAGCAGTTTATAGGTCCTTATTATTTTAATGTTGACACATTTAAGTTTCTGAATTAATAATCCATATTTCCTCCATATGAGTCAACTTCAAAGAAACCTTCCACTCGGGCCCCCAGAAACAAAACAAACAAACAAAAAAATCAAAAATTATTATTTGTCAAATGTTGTAGTAACTGTGTGAGGTGTTTCACAGGTATGAGCTCATTTAATTAGCACGAGGCTTCTGCCCCATCTGTGAGATTGCACCCTCGTGAACATGGAAGAATGTGGGCAGTCAGAAGCTGGGTAAGATCCTAGGATTGGGACATCAAGAAATGGGCTCGGGAGTCACCCAGGCCTTTCTGTTCCAACTCTGCCCTCTTGCCAACATACCAGACCACTGTCAAACAGGTTTCCATGTTTTATATATGAGCTAAAGAATGAAAATTAAAGAAGATTGAGGTACATTAAAAATTAAACCTAGAGAAGGAGGCACTGACATTTATGTTTAGCTTCTTTTATTAAAGCCAGTCAATATATAGTCCAACCATTGCACCTTTCCTTCTTTTATTGATAATGAACTTTATCTCTTTTTGGAGGTGTAAGTGAGAGAATAAAATCTCAAAGCTCCAATTCTTATAAATACTAACTGTAAGGGCCTATTTAGCCAGAGTGGCTCCATTTTGGTTGAACAGCCATTTTGTTGTTTATGCAGTAAAACTTAAACTGACCCTGCCCCCCCCCCCCCACCCAGGACTTACTTAAAAGCAAGTCTGGGAAACCAGTCCCAAGTAACAGAGCCCAAATACAAGGGCAGGTCAGGCCAGGTGGGGACATCCAATCAGTGAGGTGTGCATACTGTCTACCTAGCTACCAAGGAGTGTGGGCCCCACCTTTTGGGTGCCTTTTGGGCACCAATTCTGACCAAGGTGATAGGCTAGTTCAAATAGCTACTATGGGGTGATTTGTAATTCAATTGGCCACCCGTGTGTTACCTAACATGACTGTGTAGCTTTCTCTGTGTGTTGCAATCTCACTGGCCACCTGTGTGTGGCCAGGCTCAACCATAGCCTTTGCTCTATAAAAGTTAGTCTGTGAGGCTGGGAGGGGTTGCCCTCTCTGTAAGAGGCGGCCCGACACATCGGTTTGATTCTTGATGCTTGGCACGAAATAAAGCTTTGTATCAGTCTCGCTCCTTTGATTACAGACCCATCACTAACAATTTCTACCTTCTGTTAGGCTCATTTATAAGAGTAATTGGGCTTATCAATGAGATAATTTTCATGCCTTTGTTTTTTTTTTTTTTTTTTTGCCATAGACATTAGAGTACTGAAAACTAAACAGAAAGGTCCAGCATGCTTTTCTGTTGGCTTGCAGACTGCTTTAATTTTTGTTTTAAATTGTAGTCTCAAAATGACCACAGAGAACAACAGTATGCTTTGTTAATTGCTTTTTCTCTATTTGTCTTTATCTTTGGTAAGTGATTAAGTCAGGAAATGACAGATGTTGGCGAGGATGTGGAGAAAGGGGAACTCTCCTACACTGTTGGTGGGAATGCAAGCTGGTGCAACCACTCTGGAAAACAGCATGGAGGTTCCTCAAAAAATTGAAAATACAGCTACCTTATGACCGAGCAATTGCACTACTGGGTATTTACCCTAAAGATACAAACGTAGTGATCCAAAGGGGCACGTGTACCCGAATGTTTATAGCAGAAATGTCCACAATAGCCAAGTTATGGAAAGAACCTAGATGTCCATCAACAGATGAATGGATAAAGAAGAGGTGGTATATATATACAATGGAATACTATGCAGCCATCAAAAGAAATGAAATCTTATCATTTGCGACGACATGGATGGAACTAGAGGGTATTATGCTTAGCGAAATAAGTCAACTGGAGAAAGACAACTATCACATGATCTCCCTGATATGAGGAAGTGAAGATGCAATGGGGGTGGGAGTTAAGGTGGCAGGAAAAGTAAAAATGAAACAAGATGGGATCAGGAGGGAGACAAACCAAAAGAGACTCTTAATGTCATAAAACAAACTGAGGGGGGTGGGGGGGAGAGGGGTTGGGAGAGGGTGGTGGGGTTACATTATATGTTTAAATAAAGCTTAAATAAAAAAAAATGCACAAAGAACTATTTAAATAAGAATTGGAAAAACCCATATAGAAAATGGCCCAAAGCCCTTAACAGACACCTCACCAAAGATATAAAAATGGCAAATAAGCATATAAAGAAATGATCTACCTTATACATCATCAGGATAATGCTAATATCACTACACACTTATTAGAATGTCCAAAATCCAAAATACTGACAACATCAAATGCTGACAAGGATGTGGATCAATAGAAATTATCACCATTCCTGGTGGGAAAGCAAAGTGATATAGACACTGTGGAAAACAGTTTGGTGGTTTCTTATAAAACTAAATGTTCTGTTATCCCACCATCCTGAGAATCACATTCCTTCATATTTAACCATAGGATTTGAAAACGTGTGTCTACCCCAAAACCCGGTGCAGATTTACTGTAGCTTTATTCATAATTGCCCAAACTGGAAGCCACTAAGATGACCTTCAGTAGGTGAATGGATATGTAAAGTGGTAATTCAGACAAAGGAATATTATCCAGAACTAAAAGGAAAAGAGTTGTCTAGCCATGAAAAAACATGGAGGAAGCTTGAATACAAATTACTGAGTGAAAGAAGCCCTGGGGAAATTATACACTGCATGATTCCAACGATCATTGTGGAAAAGGCTATGCAGACAGTAAAAAAATTAGTGGTTGCCAGGGGTGGTGTTGAGGAAGATGAGTACGCAGAATATGGACTACTTGTGAGGCTGTGAAAATACTGTTTGATTCTTTACTGAAGATACATGTCATTACACATTTAACCAAACCCATAGAATGTGCAACACCCCAAGTATACCCAAAGGTAAGCTATGTCCTTGGTATGATTATGACATGTCAGTGTGGGTTCATCAGTTGTAAAGAATGCACCATTTTGTTTCTCTACAAAGTAAAGCCTTTATTAAAAAAAAAAAAATGAGGAGTAAGATAAAGAATGTTCCTCAGATATTGTGTGTTTCTCCAAGGGGAAAAAATGTGGGAGTATTTCTGGGGGCCTGAATCCTATAGGCAGAAGGCCTTTGAGTAAGAAAATAAAGATATGGTGATCTACGTTTGGAACATTTAGATGTAATTAATAAGTTAAAATGCCTTCTGATTCCACTAAGAAAGTACTTCAGTACTCATTTTGAATTTGAGAAATCTCATATTTCAGTAGTTTGTTTTTAGTAGGAAAACAAAATTATGCAATGATACAAAATTTTACATCTTTTAAAGTTACAATATGGTGACCCCTGAGTATTATCTCTAAGACACAAATCATTATCTACAAAACACTGACTTAATCACTTCAAACCATCTTGATTGAGGCTTGAGAAGCCACTTAAAGTATTGTGGGGCTTAAACACCATCAAAACCATTTATGACCGCAGCTGCACTACAATTATGTTTAAAGCATTCCTTGTAATAGAAACAGCAACTCATCAGCAGAGGAGAATGTTGAGGGAAACTGTCTAAATGTGCCAAAAAAAAAAAAACCCAAAAACAAAAACAAAAAACAAAAAACAAACCAACATCTGTTAAGATCATAATTTTATGTGAGACAATTCAGCTGTATGGAATTTAAAAAGTTTTCATTAATATATCCTAATAAACCATAAAATGGATTATATCACAAGTTATATAGATATCTCTTACTGATAGAATCCTGAAACCTTGTCTTTTAATTCAAAAATCATATTTTAATGTATTGTTTTAGTCTTTTAATACCTAGAAGACAGGCTACAAACAATCTTGGTGTTTTTACTTTTAAACTTCACAATGTTTTAGTTTTGTTAACATATTTATACATAGTGAAAAACAAGATACCTTACAGGTATTGATTAAAGGAAAGTTACTGAGTGACTATTGATTAGTCCTCTGTATTCATACTTGTTACCTATGAAGGGAAGGTGAATGCATTGCAACACAGTGGTTTCTATCATTTGGCTTTTCTAATTGTAGATACCAAAATTAAGGGTCAAACTTATTTATTTTTTTGGTTAAAGTTATCTTTTCTTAAGAGACATCTCTGTTACGCAATGGAACTAAAATAAATGGAAATCAAAAAATTTGAGACAAATTATCCATTTAAGACTGCACCGCCCACCACTTTCAACAGAAGTTGATCATTCTGATGGGTAGATTGTATTTTCTTTATTCCCAATCTGCACTAAGGAAATAATTTAGGTAGTTGACAAAATTAGGTGCTTTCAACAATTATGGCTTACTTTCTATTTTAAGACTATTATTTTAGAGCAATTTTGGGTTTACAACAAAATTGTGAGGGAGACACAGAGATCTTCCATATATCCCTTGCCCCCATTCACGCATAGCCTCCCTCATTATCAACATTACTCATGAGGATAGTAATTTAGTTTTTTCTTTCTTTTAAGATTTTATTTATTGGACAGAGATAGAGACAGCAGGAATGCACAAGCAGGTGGAATGAGAGAGGGAGAAGCAGGTTTCCCAGTGAGCAGGGAGCCTGATGTGGGGCTCGATCTCAGGACCCTGGGATCACAACCTGAGCTGAAGGCAGATGCTTATTGACTGAGCCACCCAGACATGCCAATAATGGTGATTTTTGTGGTCATTTCCCAAGAACGAACCTGTATGGACACATTATAATCACCCAAAGTCCACGGTTTACCTAGAATTGACTGGTAAATATTCTATGGCTTTGGACTAGTGTAGAATGATATATGTCCATCATTATAATATCATACAGAGTAATTTCACTGCCGTGAAAATACCCTGGGCTCTGCCTTTTCATTTGTCTCAGCCCAAGCCTTCCCTGGCAACCACTGATCTTTTTACTGTCTGCATAGTTTTGCCTTCTCTACAGTGGTAGTTGGAATCCTGCAGTGTGCAGCCTTTCGAGATCAGTTTCTTTCACTCAGTAATATGCATTTAAAGTTTCCTCCATGTCTTTTGATGGCTAGACAGCTCATTTCTTTTCAGTGCCAAATAATATTCCTGTCACTCCACATCCCTGAGGGCACTTGGTGTTGTCACTGTTTGGGATACTAGCCTTTCTATTAGGTGTGTAGTGGGCTTTATTTCCTTTTATTTTTTAAATTTTATAAATATTTTATTTATTTGAGAGAGAGAGAGTGAGAGAGAACATAAGAGGGGAGAAGGCCAGAGGGAGAAGCAGACTCCCCATGGAGCTGGGAGCCCGATGCAGGACTCATTCTGGGACTCCGGGACCACGACCTGAGCTGAAGGCAGTCGCTTAACCAACTGAGCCACCCAGGCACCCATATTTCCTTTTAATACCATTGGGATGTTCTTGCCAAATGAGAACAAAGTACTCGCTTTCCAATATATTTGTATATTATGGATACCTTCTGATCACTTGTAAGATCTCTTATTTTATGAGACTAGCACCAGTTTTGAACTTTAGAGCCTCACATTAGACTCCAGACTTGGTAAGAACCACTGACATTATGTCTCCAAAAGTGTTGCATTTCTGGGAAGTGTATTTTCAATCACGTAAGAGAACTATTTATTTATTTTTTCTTTTTTTAAATTAACATATAATGTATTATTTGCTTCAGGGGTACAGGTCTGTGAATCATCATTCTTACACAATTCATAGCACTCACCATAGTGAGTGAGCATATACCCTCCCCAATGTCCACCACCCAGCCACCCCATCCTGCCTCCTCCCCTCCCCTCCAGCAACCCTCAGTTTGTTTCCTGAGAACTATTTTATGTAGAGACTTGTGATGGCTCCAAAGCAGAAAAACAAAAGCCTATGTTGTTTTCCAAAGTGATAGGCAGCAACGCTTCTGTGGAGTAAAAAAGCAGGAGTCCGGGTATAAGGAAGTCATTCTATAAATGAAGCCTCAAACAGGCATGCTGCCTCTGAAATCTGAATTCTGGTCAGAAGCCATGGATGAGAGATTATACCTTTTATTTCTTTTTTTCTCTTTTTTTTATTACTTTTTTTAATTTAAGCTTTTTTATTTAAACATATAATGTAACCCCACCACCCTCTCCCAACCCCCTCTCCCCCCC
>ML104863.1:394854-423723 GCA_003697995.1 Taxidea taxus jeffersonii | reverse complement strand
ATTCTGTTGCTTTGGGATGGAATGTTCTGAATATATCTGTGATGTCCATCTGCTCCAGTGTGTCATTTAAGACCTTTATTTCCTTGTTGATCTTTTGCTTGGATGATCTGTCCATTTCAGTGAGGGGTGTATTAAAGTCTCCAACTATTATTGTATTCTTGTCAATGTGTTTCTTTGATTTTGTTATTAATTGGTTTATATAGTTGGCTGCTCCCATGTTAGGGGCATAGATAGTTAAAATTGTTAGATCTTCTTGCTGGACAGACCCTTAGAGTATGATGTAGTGTCTTTCCTCATCTCTTATTATAGTCTTTGGCCTAAAATCTAATTGATCTGATATAAGGATTGCCACCCCAGCTTTCTTCTGATGTCCATTAGCATGGTAAATTGTTTTCCACCCCCTCACTTTCAATCTGGAGGTGTCTTCAGGTCTAAAATGAGTTTCTTGTAGGCAGAATATGGATGGGTTTTGTTTTTTTATCCATTCTGAAACCCTGTGTCTTTTGATTGCGGCATTTAGCCCATTTACATTCAGGGTAGCTATTGAGAGATATGAATTTAGTGCCATTGTATTGCCTGTAAGGTGATTGTTACTGTGTATTGTCTCTGTTCCTTCCTGATAATACTTTTAGGGTCTCTCTTTGCTTAGAAGACCTCTTTCAATATTTCCTGTAGAGCTGGTTTGGTGTTTACAAATTCTTGCAGTTTTTGTTTGTCCTGGAAGCTTTTTATCTCTCCTTCTATTTTCAATGATAACCTAGCTGGATAAAGTATTCTTGGCTGCATGTTTTTCTCGTTTAGTGCTCTGAACATGTCATGCCAGTTCTTTCTGGCCTGCCAGGTCTCTGTGGATAAGTCTGCTGCCAATCTAATATTTTTACCATTGTATGTTACAGACTTCTTGTCCCGTGCTGCTTTCAGGATTTTTTCTTTGTCGCTAAGACTTGTAAATTTTACTGTTAGATGGCGGGGTGTGGACAGATTCCTATTGATTTTGAGGGGTGTTCTCTGCACCTCCTGGATTTTGATGCTTGTTCCCCTTGCTATATTAGGGAAATTCTCTACAATAATTCTCTCCAGTATACCTTCTGCTCCTATTTCTCTTTCTTCTTCTTCTGGAATCCCAATTATTCTAATGTTGTTTCGTCTTATGGCATCACTTATCTCTCCAATTCTCCCCTCGTGGTCCAGTAGTTGTTTGTCTCTCTTTTGGTCAGCTTCTTTATTCTCTGTCATTTGGTCTTCTATATCACTAATTCTTTCTTCTGCCTCATTTATCCTAGCAATAAGAGCCTCCATTTTTTATTGCACCTCATTAATAGCTTTTTTTATTTCAACTTGATTAGATTTTAGTTCTTTTATTTCTCCAGAAAGGGCTTTTATTTCTCCGGACAGGTTTCTCTAATATCTTCCATGCCTTTTTCGAGCCCGGCTAGAACCTTGAGAATCGTCGTCCTGAATTCCAGATCTGACATATTACCAATGTCTGTATTGATTAGGTCCCTAGCCTTCAGTACTGCGTCTTGTTCTTTTTTTGTGCTGAGTTTTTCTGCCTTGTCATTTTGTCCAGATAAGAATATATGAAGGAGCAAATGTAATACTAACAGGGTGGCGAAGACCCCAGGAAGATGTGCTTTAACCAAATCAGAGGAGACCCCAAATCGTGGGGCGGGGGGAGAGTAAGTAGGTAAAAAGAAGTTCAGAAAAGAAAAAAAAATTAAATAAAAAAGAGAACACAAATAAAGAAAAAATATATAAAAAAAGTAAAAAAAATATATATGTATGTGTTAGACTGGTGACTAGAACAGGGTTACCCACTTAATTTTGTGAGTATTTTGGTCTCTTAGAAGAAACCACCTCCCAAAATTAAAGAATGCAAAACACAATGAAGGGATGGAATATGAATATAAAGATTAAAGAAAAAAAAAAAACTATTCTTTTTTCCCAACAAAGGAGTTGATAAGGTAAGTTGGTAGGGAGAATTAAAAAAAAATGTGGAGAGAACTTCCTTGGGCTGGAGACTAGATCAAACCCGGTACTAGATTTTGGGTGTATTTTGGTCTATTAGAAGAAGTTTTACCCTCTTTTTTTAAGAAGAAGAAAAAAAAAACCCTATGTGTATACAAAGAATAAAGTTAGATACAGTGAAGGATAAAATATGACTCTGATAATACAGGTTCAAAAAAGATTTTTTTTTAGAAAATTATTAAGATAAACTAGTTAAAAAACGTTAAAAGAGGATAGGGTAAAAGTTTTAAAAAATTAGCAGAAGAGAAAAAAAAATTTAAAAATTAATTAACTTTGCTCGACTAAAGATTCATGGGGAGAAAGCCAAGAATTCCATGCTTTGCTTTCTCCTCTGGAATTCCGCTGTTCTCCTTGTTAAGTGAACTAGGTTTTGGCTGGATTTCTTGTTGATCTTCTGGGGGAGGGCCTGTTGTAGTGATTTTCAAGTGTCTCTGCCCCAGGTGGAATTGCACTGCCCTTACCAGGGGCTGGGCTAGGTAATCCTCTGTTTCACTTTCTGGGGTTTTTGTTCCCTGAAGGCTTTCTGTGGAGTTCCAGAGGACGGGAATGAGAATGGCGGCCTCCCAATCTCCGGCTTGGAGGAGCCGAGAGCTCGGGGCCCCAGTTTTCAGTGCGCCTTCAGAGAAAAGCACTTACTCACTCCCCTTTCCCCAGCCTCCGGCCATGCTTGGAGAAAAATGCATGCAATCAGGCCCGTTTCACTGGCCTCTGGGTGCGCTCCGAGGTCACCTAGGCTGTGACCAAGCCTCTCTGTCTCTGGCACAGTGTCCCACCTGGAGTCTCCGAACCCCGCAGATCTCTGGGCTCTCCCAGGTTGGAGTCTCCCCAGATCTTGGGGGACCCCACGCACAGAGCACCAGCCCGTGTTACAGATTACGGTTCACTCCTTGGCTTTGTCTCTGCAGCCGGCTTCCCTGCTCTAGTACCTGTGAGCTCTGCAACACTCAGACACCCCCGATCTTTCTGTGACCCCGCGGGACCTGAGTCCACGCTGTCCCCGCGAGGTTTTCACCCCAGTTTAGCCTCTGGCGCGATGTCCCTCCGTGGAGCAGACTTTTAAATGTACTGATTTTGTGCTCCATTGCTCCGCCGCTTGCCAGGAGCCGGCCCCTCCCCCTGGGGTCTATCTTCCTGTCGCTTTGGATTCACTTCTCCGCTGGTCCTACCTTTTAGAAAGTGGTTGATTTTCCATTTCTAGAATTGCTGCTCTTCTTCTCTTTCTTCTCCTGTTAGATTTGTAGGTGTTCAGAATGGTTTGATTGGCTATCTAGCTGATCTCCTGCTACCTGATGTCGTCTCAGCCTGCTACTTCTCTGCCATCTTCCTTGAACTTAGACTACTTTTTTGAGAGAGATTATACATTTTCATTAAGATAAATCTAATAATATTTTTTTAAGGAAACTTAAAGTGTACAGATATTTAGAACAATCCGTATCAAGAGTACAAAGGACACAGAAGAAATCAAAGATGAGTCCAGAGTTTGGAGTCTTGACACTGAGTTCTGTCCTCCTTCCAGAAGGGAATCCTGGACATACCCTGGATCCTACCCTCAACTCCAACCCGATGGCCTCATGGACATGCCTGACCCAGGCTTCTCCCTGGAAACTAATGGGGAGACACACCAGCAGTGTGGTTGTGCATTGTGAACCAAAAGGTCATGCGTCTTGCTGGGCCAGAGTTGTGCTTCAGAGCTGGATACGCTGATGAAATATAGGGAGAGACTCTCAGGGGAAAGGAGCAGGAGAAGTAAATAGATAATGAAAAAAATTCCAGGAGGCCAGAGAGAGACAGAGACAGATATAAGGAAACAGAGATAGAGATAGCATGTTCCTTTAGTTTCCAGTAATGGTCAGTGTCTTCGTTTCAGTCCATCCGTACATTTTGTGTCTGGGTTCCATGAGATACTAGTACATGAGATACTACATACTAGTAAATTCTCCAAGAAGATCCTTTTTTAATTTCTTGCATGTTTTAAGGCCATTAAAATTCTTCTAGACAAGGTATTTCTAAACCAAACAGTATGATTTATTTATTTTTATACTGATCTTCACATAGTTCTGTCACGGACAATTATGTTATTTTCTAAGTTTTGATGTGGGCTTAGTTAATATGTGGGGAGCCCAGCTGATACTTAAAGAGCCAAGAAGTTGAGAGATTTCTTAAGAGACCGAGAAGTATAATAGCTTCCTCCATGGATGGTCAAAGGTTTATGCTTCAAGGCATTCATACAGATTGTCTTCTTGCTTATTTCTTGTTCTATTCTAAAAAGAATTTGAATAGCATTGGATTACTAGGTATATCTAAATTACGCTAACCATCATTAATCAGCTGTTAGTACATGCAAGCACTGGGTTCAAGACTGGGAGTGCAAAAAAGCACAAAGCTCGGTGTTTTAACCGTAGCAATTTACAGTCTAGTTTAGGAGGTAGAAAATACACATCAGACATATTCCACTGTGGTCAGCAATTAGCAAAGGAGTAGTATAGATAATAGACATTGTTTTCAGCAAAGGTTATCAAGAAAGGTTTTGTGGTCAAAAAAATTAATCCTCACAGTATTTATTGAGCGCTATGAATAATAAGGAGATGTTCTAGATACTAGGTATATCAAAATTAAATAATAAATAACACAGCATTCCCTATAGCAAAAAATATCAGAGAAATAAACAATTGTAATACAACGTTATAAATGCTGTCACTAAGGCATTAATATCATATTGCAGGGTTCAAAAGAGAAAAGAGAAAGCTACAAGGCTGCTTAGAAGAGTTAGGAATTATGTTAGAGTAGTAGAGGTGATATTTTTGTAAATTAGAAGGTGTGACTATGTCAGGCAAAATGGGTCATAAAAACATAGATCCTCGGTAAAAGAAGATACCTCTGTGCGTGTGTGCATGTGTGTATGTGTGTGTACGTGTAATATGGGCAAAAATTTTATGGTGGTTTTAAACAGGTTTAGGATTAGCTAGTTTGAATAATTTCAGCAGGCTCTGGGGCATAAGGGCTGTGCCCAGTTTTCTGGTACTTGGCCCTGGGGTGATTAGGGCAGGAATAGTGACCTAGGATTGTAAGCACTTGATAAAGGACGTAGTTTAGAGGTATGAACTCTGGATTGGTTGGTTTGCATGGGAGGGCAGAGTTCCTAGCAAAAGTTTGCCAACTCTGGGAATTAGCTAACCTTGGAAGGAGCATCCTTCCTGGGTCCGAAAGTCCCCAAGATGTCAAAGCATCAGGAAATTTAAAAATATAAAAATAAATAAATAATATATAAATATTAATAATATTTATTATTATGTTTATTAATAATAAATAAAAATAAATAAATAAACTCTAATTAATACATAAGGTAAGTGATACAGTTTGAAGTAAGGGCCTTCTGGGTTCCTGAAGAGGAGCCCCTGAATGGAATAGCCATGAACAGCCTCATATGGAAGGGAATATGGATAGTAACATCTTGAGTTTGGCCATGGAGCCAGAGAGGATTGCTGGCCTCCATTTTCTCATTGTGCTTGATCATGTCTGTTTCCTGGAGCCCTTTGATCCCTGTCTGTTCTTCCTCAAGTTGATACTGTGAATCCTACTGTCTAAGGCAAATAGTATAAGGGCTAGGCTTTCTCCCACTGTGATGTCTGTGATACATTTCCACACTGCTGCCTCACACCTCAGTCCCCTTAAAGTGACACCCATTTACTGAAGATCAAAAATGTAGTTTAAACTTCTCACATGGCTCTAGATCCATATAAAAAAATGCAGAAACCTCTATTTTTATCTTCTTTTATATAAAAATACTACCCAAGTTACCGCATTTGGCGGGGGTGGGGGTGGTTGGAGAACTGTTTATTTTGAAGCTAACAAATGAAAAAAAAAATCCCTTTCAGTTATTTTTGCTTAGAGGCAAACTTCTTGCAGGTCTTATAAAACATATTAATTTGGCATGAGGCAAAAAGCTGAAGGGTACACAATTCCATCAAGAATTCTCATGGGCTCCTTTTTGGGCTTTGAGGCTTGACACATGCTTTCCTTAACAGTATCATTCAGCCCTGGGTCTTTAATCACTTTGCAGTTTTTGTCACCTGGCAGGATACTGATTATCTTCTTTTTGCATCTAGAAAACGTAAGACACATGGGTTTCTTCCCTGGAGCTGCATTAGTTTTTAATCTCTAAAAATAGCTAACATTTATTGGCTACTTTACATTCTTTATGTCCAAAGAAACCAAGAATTATAGGTTTGTCTGTTGCTTCCAATACTCCAAAGCATGGTTCTTCTTCCCAGTTTCCAAGTAGCGCCATCATTATTAGGTGGTCTCTAAAAATTTAGAAAGGGCTTCTAAACATTTTTTTCAAGTACACATTTAGTCCTACTGAATGTACCCTATGTTTATTTTTTTAAAAGATTTTATTGATTTATTTGACAGAGATCACAAGCAGTCAGAGAGGCTGGCAGACAGAGAGAGGAGGGAAGCAGCCTCCCCGCTGAGCAGAGAGCCGGATGCGGGGCTTGATCTCAGGACCCTGAGATCATGACCTGAGCTGAAGGCAGAGACTTTAACCCACTGAGCCACCCAGGTACCCCTGAAAATACCCTATGTTTAAATGCAGTGAATATTCCCATAGAATTCTCATATTTTATTTAATTAAATGTATTTTTTTAAAATTTAAACATATAATGTAACCCCATCACCCTCTCCCAACCCCCCCTCCCCTCCCACCCCCCCTCAGTTTGTTTTATGACATTAAGAGTCTCTTTTGGTTTGTCTTCCTCCCAATCCCATCTTGTTTCATTTATTCTTTTCCTACCCCCTTAGCCCCCACCCCCATTGCATCTCCACTTCCTCATACCAGGGAGATCATGTGATAGTTGTCCTTCTCTGATTGACTTATTTCACTAAGCATAATACCCTCTAGTTCCATCCATGTCGTCGCAAATGGTAAGATTTCATTTCTTTTGATGGCTGCATAGTATTCCATTGTATATATATACCACCTCTTCTTTATCCATTCATCTGTTGATGGACATCTAGGTTCTTTCCATAACTTGGCTATTGTGGACATTTCTGCTATAAACATTCAGGTACACGTGCCCCTTCGGATCACTACGTTCATATCTTTAGGGTAAATACCCAGTAGTGCAATTGCTGAGTCATAAGGTAGCTCTATTTTCAATTTTTTGAGGAACCTCCATGCTGTTTTCCAGAGTGGTTGCACCAGCTTGCATTCCCACCAACAGTGTAGGAGGATTCCCCTTTCTCCACATCCTCGCCAGCATCTGTCATTTCCTGACTTGTTCATTTTAGTCATTCTGACTGGTGTGAGGTGGTATCTCATTGTGGTTTTGATTTGTATTTCCGTGATGCCCAGTGATGTGGAGCACTTTTTCATGTGTCTGTTGGCCATCTGGATGTCTTCTTTGCAGAAATGTCTGTTCATGTCCTCTGCCCATTTCTTGATTGGATTATTTGTTCTTTGGGTGTTGAGTTTGCTAAGCTCTTTATAGATTTTAGATACTAGCCCTTTATCTGATATGTCATTAGCAAATATCTTCTCCCATTCTGTCAGTTGTCTTTTGATTTTGTTGACTGTTTCCTTTGCTGTGCAAAAGCTTTTGATCTTGATGAAGTCCCAATACTTCATTTTTTCCCTTGCTTCCCTTGCCTTTGGCATTGTTCCTAGGAAGAAGTTGCTGTGGCTGAGGCCCAAGAGGTTGCTGCCTGTGTTCTCCTCAAGGATTTTGATGGATTCCTTTCTCATGTTGAGGTCCTTCAACCATTTTGAGTCTATTTTCGTGTGTGGTGTAAGGAAATGGTCCAATTTCATTTTTCTGCATGCAGCTGTCCAATTTTCCCAACACCATTTGTTGAAGAGGCTGTCTTTTTTATTTTAATATCATATCAGCGTATCGATTTCAATTCCAAATAAATGTGTTCTATTAATCATTATAGTACATCTTTGATGATTATTTAAATATTTCATCTTTCCTTATTTTGAGAATATCATCAAAACTGTTTTTACTTTTTCTCTTTCTATAGTAGATTCCTCATCCACCCAAGCTCTGAAAAAACATCCTAAGCTGTCGGGAGAAGGCGTTAAGGAGGGACTGTGGGAATAAGGGCATTTCAATAGGATGTAACAGTGAGAGAGCAGGCACATTTATAAGGGAGTGATAATGAGCTTTGCCTCCTCAGCACCCAGCTGCTTCCCTTGGACTGTAACTGGAGAGTAAGAAAGTGAGTTCTGGTGCTGCCTCCGTACTCTTTCCTTTCTTCCCTTTCAAGTCTCTCGGACTGTGACCAGACGCCACTCTTGGTGAGCAGCAATCTGTGGTAAGTGGCCCTCCACTAATTCACCCAAGGGCTGTAGCCATCCTAGCTTTACTGGTGAACACTAATCTCATGCAACGGGCCTGTGACCCTGGTAGCTCCTTGTATAATTAATCTGATACTCAATAATAGAGTAAATCCTAATTATTAGTATATAAGACATATATAAAAAATGGAAAATGTATAAGATTGAATATCATCTATAATAAATCCTTGATTTGTTAGGGAAAAGCAATTACCAACATTGGTTCAGGAGAGGTAGTATTATTGTAGATGATATGAATGCCTACCTCAAAAATCTAGGAGAATCTGCTGAAAAACCATTCCAATTAATAAGAGATTTAAGTAGTATAAGGTTGACACAAATGATAAATTACTCTCATGTATCTGTAATAATCACTTAAAAATAAGTAGTGAGGGGGGCCAATTGGCTATTAACCTAGAAAAGTAGCTTGCAATATCATGCATGCACCCATACACAAAATGCTAACTATTCTAATTAGTTAGATAAATTATATGAAATCCTAAAAGAATCAAGAAGATATAGAAAAATAACCCATGGTGGCAATGCTTCTTAGTATATTTATAACCAGGAGAAAAGCATGGGTGAGATAATGACAATTATTTTGTTCTTTGCTTAGGGCAGATTGCCATTTCCCCAGCTTCAAGCCTGATCTTTATTAGGTGGATCAAAATGAAAAACTGAAAAAAAAAAAAAAAAGACCAGCCCTAAGGCTAAATTGCAGAAAGAGAATAAAATATGAATTTTATCTGGGACTTTCACCATCTTTCTCATTCCAGCAGCAACATTTTGCCAATAGTAGCATATTAAATGGTAAGTTCTAGAGAAAGTTCCATTTAGGTAATTTCTTGGCCACCTAGTATTACACATTTATTTGCCAGTAGAGACCAGAGGAGTAAAAATATTTTCAAAATTTTTAGTTTGCCTTTTGAACAACCTCAAATAAATCTCATCAACATAGATTTGGCCAGATGAAATTCCAGTCTGAAAAGGGCTGCTAAGATTATAGTAATCTGTCTTCCTTTGGGAATTAATGCCTATTGTTTTTGACCAGAAGTGGGAACACAAACTAAGCTTCCAAATCAGCCTTGTAATTTTAGAATTCTTTTGTTTATTTTTCCAATGGTCACTAGCCATCCCAAAAGAGTCTTCTATTTCAAATTGAACCTCTTGAAATATTATAAAATAATCTGCCTCAAGGTGGAGCTCTTTTATTTTCAGAAGTGAAAGGACGTGCAGGACTTTTGCTTATTCTAGAATTTTGTTATAATCCTGAAGCAGTTTCTGCTACTTTTAATAAGAAATGACAGAAGATTACCATTTATCCTCCTCTTCTTGTTCTTTCTTATTCTAGAAGATGGTTATTAAGTATACACTGACCCACAGGAGTCACTGTCTGTCACTTTATTATCCTTTTATTTAATTTTTTTAAAGATTTTATTTATTTATTTGACAGAGATCACAAGTGGGCAGAGAGGCAGGCAGAGAGGCGGGGGTGGGGGAAGCAGGGTCCTCGCTGAGCAGAGAGCCCAATGTGGGGCTCCATTCCAGGACCCCGAGATCATGACCTGAGCCAAAGGAAGATGCTTAACCCACTGAGCCACTCAGGCGCTCCACATTATTATCCATTTAAACTGGAACAGGTTCTCAGAATATTTGGCATGGAGCATGTTTTGTGCAGCAGACTGCATAAAGAGTATGCAGGCATGTATATTAAGTTGTTGAAATGACAACTTGCCTTTATCGGCCCTTCTAAACACATGCTATGTTATAAAGAGAATTTTGCATTGCATTCTCCGTTGGCCTAATTAGACCTATTTTAGACAGTTTTTGCAGATTCCCAAATCAATCTGATCCTGGATATGTTTAACTCTGGTATCATAGTTCTGTTTGTTTGTTTGTTTTTTGGACTAAATAGAATGAGTCTTATCAATAAGTATCAGCAGCTGGGGTTAAAAAAGAAGCGGACAGAATGAAGTTAAGCATGATAAAGCTTAATTCATCAGATATTTTTAAAAAGCAAATCAAGGGGCACCTGGGTGGCTCAGTGGGTTAAGCCTCTGCCTTCAGCTCGGGTCATGATCCCAGGGTTGTGGGATCGAGCCCCAGATTGGGCTCTCTGTTCAGCAGAAGCTTGCTTCCCCCTCTCTCTCTGCCTACCTCTCTGCCTACTTGTGATCTATCTGTCAAATAAATAAATAAATAAATAAAAAGCAAATCATAGCAATTCTAGTGACAAAGAAAGTCATATGCATTCATTTTGAACTATTGAATATAAAACACAATTTCTAGTCAAGGAGTATAAGTATCACACAATATATCTCTGCTACAATAATTTCTGGCTATTTTTAGAGAAAAGTTTCATTGAACAACTTTTAGGTGCCTTAACTTGAAAGACTATTTTTTTAATGAAGACTGCAGGGTTTCTCACCCATCCCCCCATCTATTTTTTTTTAATAAAGAAAAATGTCTTTTGTAAGGATTTTGTACACCTTAAAGTGCTGCGTAGGAAATCACCATTACACTGCAGTAGAAATTATGCATTATGCAGCATGGTTGGGGAAGCCATAAGGATAATAGTTAATATGTCTAATATATTGTCATAACACACCAAATGATGGAAGAATTTGAACATTCTGCACATAATAAAATGACATTAGGGACACTTGGATGGTTCAGTCAGTTAAGCGTCTGCCTTTAGCTCAGGTCATGATCCCAGGGTCCTGGAATCAAATCGCACACTGGGCTCCTTGCTCAGTGGGGACCCTCCTTCTTCCTCTGCCTCCAATTCCCTCCATTTGTGCTCTCTCTCTAACAAATAAATAAAATCTTAAAAAAAATAAAGTGACATTTATCGAAAACAGCATACTATTGAAAACAAGAACTCTTAGGTGCTATGTGACATCATGAAACTCCGATATACATATAATATTCATGTTTTAAAAGAAAATCAGCTAGATACTATACATGGTTTCCTGATGCCCTGTTCCTAAAGTTTCTCAGTATGTCTTGGGTGGACCATGAATTCTAGGAATCTGAGAAAGGATGGAGCAGAGCAAGATCAAGAGGAGGACCAGAGCTTCTCATTATTTCACACCTGCCTGATGTTTGTCCTTTCCCAGAAGATCCAAATAAAATATGTTTGCTTCAAAATTGCATCCAGATATATCCTGATTTACCCCCTACCTTTATACTCATGCTTTTATTATATTTTGGTTGCTAAATGAATGTTCTTAAAAATCGAACTGGATTTCAATACCTGTTTCCCTGATGATATCATTCTAGTTTTAGTTGGGTTGAGTTACCTTCAAATGTCTAAATCAAACTATAGAATTACTATAGTCCAAAATATTGCACTACCAGTTACCTCAAGCTTGCTGAATAATATGAACGTGTAATAATATAATAATGATGTCTGTTGTGTTTCTATTGCAAGGTTCATTGTCAAGCTAGAAATTCCACCAAATTTCCTGCTTAAGTCTGAAGAAGCCTTTGGTTTCAAGAAAAATAAGAAGTCTACTGTCAAGATTCCACAGAACCTGAAATCTCATAATGATTCAATGAATTTATAGTTTAAAAGAACATCATGTTACTTAGTTTTCTATAAAATAGAATAGATGCTCTTTTAAAAATCTAGGAGAGCTCATACAGCTTTCCTATTCCTAACCAAGTTATTCCAAGTTTGTATGTTTACATTCTTTACTATATTCTGTAGCAGCACGTTCAAAAGAACTTTCTTTTTTTAATGTTTTTAAAAGATTTTATTTATTTATTTTACAGAGAGAGAGAGAGTACAAGCAGGGGGAGCAGCAGGCACAGGGAGAGGGAGGAGCAGACTCCTGTTGAGTAAGGAGCCCTAGGCCGGGCTCAATCCAAGGACCCTGAGATCATGACCTGAGCCAAAAGCAGTTGCTTAACTGACTGAGCCACCCAAGTGTCCCTCAATTGAACTTTCTTAAATGATAAAAACATTTCTCTGCTGTCCCCAAATTCAGTGACTAGCCATAAGTGGCTATTATCACTTGAATGTGACTGGTGTACCTAAGGAACAACATTTTAATTTAATTTAATTGTAATTTTTTAACTTTAATCAAAATAGTCACATGTGACTAGTTTCTATCATATTGGACAATGCGATTCTAGAAACTGGATTAGAGTCCTTAAATGCCCACTCTCCCCAAATCTACTCTTTACCCTATTCAAAACAACACACTTTAAAAATATGGCTCCTTTGAGATATCACACCTTAGATCTTGTGGTTTTAAATAAAGCCCACATCTTCAGGAACATAACCTGAACGTTATTCTAATAAATAATATATGTGAAAATGACAGTTCTAAGAAAATAGTGTTAGCTAGCACTCTCTTCTATATAGTAAATTCCTTGCTGATCCCAGATTTAAAAGCTGATTTATTTCACACACAAAAAATGAGTACATTTCTTTTTCTTCCCTTCCAGACGTAAAGACTCATCCAAATTCCCAGTCAATCAATGGGTTTATATTTTAAGTGGCTTCTGGTTGAATTACTTATCCTTTTAACTATCTACAGGTGCCCATGAAATAACCTTTTAACCCATAAGTAAACTAAACACATGTTCTTCTAGGAATTCCCAAGAACAGTTACTTTTTTGGGAATCATTCCTCAGGGTTTCTAATTCAGGTAGGGACCATTTCATTGCCAGCCAAGGTGATATGACATGTGAACATGTTCCAGAAAAGTAGTGATTATGGCTGATGAAAACACACCAGAAACATTGTCTCCTGTTAAAATGAAGTAAGAAAAAATTTGGTATCTTATTGTTCATCCATTTAAACTCAGGTATAAACTTTTGGAAAAGCTAATGTGGGAAGTTTCTATAAGAAACTAAAAAAATCATGTTGGTTGGTTTTTTGAAAAAAAATGAAGGACTTTGATGTAAACCTATATCTACTATATCACTAACTTCTTCTGAGGCACTATTACTAATTAGTCAATGCTTTGTTAATTGATCTAAGCCCATAGCTTCTCAATTATATTATAAAGCTAAAATTGCATCTTTCATTATTTCTGATATAATAATGACAATGAGGATTTGTTGATCATATTTATACATTGGAGCAAATACTAAGAACATTGTTCTTAGTGTTTTATATATACTAACATTTAACATCACAGTGATACTAAAAGATATGTATGATAACATTAGCCCATTTTACAGATGAGGGACCTGATGCACAGAGAATTTAAATTGCTTATCTAGAGCCACACAGTGACAGCAGCAGGAATCAGAATCAGGCAGGTGGCTTAAGTCTGGACTTGAAATCTGGTTCAACAATCGCCACTCTTTAAAACACAGTTTTTCAAACTGTTATGTGCATATAAATTGGATTTTGAGAAGCAGGTTCTATTTCTGTAGGTCTGGCATGGAGCTTCAGATTCTTCATTTTTAATGAGTTCACAGATTTTGTCAATAGTGCTGTTCAGTGGAACCAGTTTGAGTAGCAAAGTCTTAAGGCATTCAGCTTAATGTAAATGAGAAAACTATTAAAAACTTGGAATTTGTTTTGCTCTGCTTTTCTTTAAATTTCCAAATGTTCTCAATCTATATTCCATTTACAATTTTGAAGCAGTGGTCTGTATGATTTTTATGCAAAGGACCAGATATAAACTATTTTCAGATTTACAGGTCATACTGTCTCTGAGGCCCAACTACTCAGTTCTGTCATTACCAGGTAAAATATGTAAATAAATGGGACTGGTTATATTCTAATTACATTTTCACAAAATAGGTGGCTAGCAGGATTTGATCCACTAGCTATAGTGTGTTGATATCTGTTATAAAGCACCAAGGTAAATTAAAGAAAACTTATTTAAATATGCATTTTGAATACAGAATTATCAAGACATTAAAAAAAAAAAAAACTACTTGTTTGCCACAGGTCATTTGGTCGGTTTAATGACCCATTCTTCAGAACCAGTTTAAATCCCACTTCTTCAGTAAATCTCTGGGATGCCTGGGTGGCTCAGTTGGTTAAGCGGCTGCCTTCAGCTCAGGTCATGATCCCAGCGTCCTGGGATCCAGTCCCACATCGGGCTCCTTGCTCGGCAGGGAGCCTGCTTCTCCCTCTGCCTCTGCCTACCACTCTGTCTGCCTGTGCTCGCTCTCTCTCTCTCTCTCTGACAAATAAAAAAAAAAGAAAAAGAAAAAAGAAAGAAATCTTTGTTTAACTAGTACTTAATATTAAAATAAACTTAGTTGCATGTGTGCCTTTTTATGGAATCCAAAATGAATAAGAGAATATCTTAAAATGTAGTAGATAAAAATTTAAAATTAAAAATTAAAATAAAAAATTCTGTTAACTGACTGTCATACATACATTTTAAATTAACAATGAAATCTGGACAGAATTATGACAGGTGGAATGAGGAAATACAAATGTGGAGACAACAGACCAAAAGAAATTATATATGTTAAAAGTTACAGAATTTCAGTTTCCTGTGAATCATATAGGGAGTTTAGAAGTCTTTACTTTGTCTGAGTAATAAGTAAAGAGCTGAACAAACTGAAAAATCAATAACCCTTTGTGCTCTTTCAGAGAAGTTAGATCATAGTGCAATCCATTGTCCCCAAAATCAGAGAGATAAACAGTATAGGATGCAAAAGAAATGATGAGTAAAACTTACAGCATTGAATGAATTATATTAGAAAAGAAGAAAAATCTAAAATCCAAATTGAAGTTTCCACCTTTGGAAATAAGAAAAAGGAGAGGAAATAAAACCTGAAATAGTCAAAAGTAATAATAATAATAATAATTAGAGTAGAACTCAACAAAATTAAAACATGAAACCAATAAAGAAAACTGACAAAACTGAAATCTAATTCTTTGAAAAGATCAACAAAACTATAAGCCTTTGTCATGGTAACAAAGAAAAAGAGAGAGGACAAAATTGCTAACAGAAATGAAAGAGGAGGCATCATTACATATCCCATTGGTTTAAAAGGTTAATAAAAGAATTTATGAATGAGTCTATGCCCATAAGTTTGATAAACTGGATAAATGGACCAATTCTTTGGACACAAACTGCCAAAAATCGTACAACGGCTAGGGCTAGTTCTATATTTATTAAAGACATTGAATCCGTAATTAATAACCTTCCAAAACGTTAAGCACTGGGCCCAGAGGAGCTTACTGGTGAATTCTTTCAAACATTAAGGAAGAAATCATACCAATTCTCTGAAACTTCTCCCAAAGGGTAAGATACATCCTAAGTCATTCTGAGGTAAGCATCACCTTGACACCAAACCCAGACAAAGACATAAAAGAAAAGAAAACTATAGACCAATATCATTCATGAATGAGATGCAAAAATCCTCAACAAAATACTAACAAATTGAATCCAACGATGTACAAAAAGAATTACATACCGTAACCAAGTAGGATGTATCCCAGATTTGTAAGCCTGGGCCAGTGTTTAAAAATCAAATCATGTAATATGTTATATATATGAGTTAAAGAAGAAAAAAAAAACACAAGATCATATCAATAGATGCAGAAAAAGAAAACATTTGACAAAGTCCAACACACATTATTAAAAGAATTCTCAACAAAATAGGAATATAAGGGAATTTACTCAGTTCAGCAAAGAAAATCCATAAAAACCTGCAAATAACATCATGCTTAATGGTGAGAAACTTAAAGCTTTCCTGCTAAGAATACGATCAAAACAAGAATGTACCCTCTCACCAACACTTTTTTTTTCCTTTTTAATATCTTATTTATTTATTTGACAGAGAGAGAAAGCATGTAGCAAAGGGAGAGGGAGCTGACCTCAGGATCAATATAGGACTTGATCTCGGGACCATGGGATCATGACCTGAACCGCCACACAGGGACCCTCACTGCCACTTATCAACATCCTATTAGAAGTCCTGGATAATGCATTAGGACAAAAAAAGGAAATATATTGTATCCAGATTAGCAAGGAAGAAATCAATCTGTCTGTTTGCAGATAGTATGATCTTCTACATAGAAAATCTGAAATAACTGACATAGAAGCTTCTGGAACTAAGCAATTATAACAAGGTTGTAGAATTCAAGATTAATATACAAAAGCCAATGTTTTTCTATATACTATCAATGACCAAGTGAAATTTAATAATAAAATTGCATTGCATTTACATTTGTACCCTCCTCCCCATTAAATAACTTAGGTAAGACAGTAATGGAATATATACAAGATATATATGAGGAAAACTACAAATTCCTGAAGAAGGATATCAAGGAACTAAATAAACAGAGAGATACTGCATTGTATATTCATGGACAGGAAAATGCAGTTTTGTCAACATATCGGCTCTTTCTAACTTGATTATAGATTCAACCAAGTCCCAATCAAAATCCCAACAAGTTATTTTATGCATATTGATAAAATGATTCTAAAGCTTACATGTAGAGGCAAAAGATCTAGAAAAGCCAATTCATTTTTGAGAGTCAGAAGAATGACACTACCATAGACTTCAAGACTTACCATAAAGTCACAGTAATCAATACAGTATCGTATTAGCTCAAGAGCAGAGAAATAGATCAGTGGAAAAGAGAAGAGAACCCAGAAACAGAACTTTATGCAGCTGAGCTCTGGCAAAGCAAAGGCAAGGATATGGAGCAAAGATAGTCTCTGCAGCATAAATGCTGGAAGAACTGGACACACACACACCCTGCTCCCCTAAAACTAGACACGGATGTGACACCTTTCAAAAAAATTAACTCCAAATGGGTCAGTGACCTAAATGCAAAATGCAAAACAATAAAAACTCCCAGAGGATAACAGGAGAAAACCTAGGTGACCCTGAGTATGGCAGTGCCTTGTTAGATAAACTATAAAAGGCAAAGTTTATCAAAGAAATAAATTAATTTCATTAAAATTAAAAACTACTCCACCAAAGGTAATATCAAAAGAAAAAGAAGACCAGACACAGATCAGAAGAAAATACTTACAAAGACCCATTTGATTAAGGACCCTTACCCAAATATACAAAGAATGCTTATAACTCAAAACAAATAGCCTGATTAACAAGTGGAAGATATACAGATGACAAGTAAGCATATGAAGAGATACCTTACACATATGTTATTAGGGAATTACAAGTTAAAACTACAGTGAGATATGACTACACACCTATTAGAATAGTCCAAATCCCAAACACTGGCAATATCGAATGCTTGTGAGGCTGTGGAGCAATAGAAACTCTCATTCATTTTGCTCTTAGGATTACAAAATGGTACAGCCATTTTGGAAGACAGTCTGGTAGTTTCTTACAAAAATAAACATACTCTTCCCAAACGATCCTGCAATCAGTCTCTGGGGTATTGACTCAAAGGAGTTGGAGAGTCATCTGTACATAAAAACTCGCACATGGATGTTTATAGCAGCTTTATTTATAATTGCCCAAATTTGGAAACTATCATGATGTCCTTCAGCAGGTGAATGAGTAAATAAACTATGGTGTATGCAGGCAAAAGTGCTAAAAAGAACGCTAGTGCTAAAAGAAATGAGCTAGCAAGCCATGAAAGAAATCAAGAAAGCTTAAATGAGTATTACTAAATAAAAAAAGTCAGTCCGAAAGGTGACATACTGTATGATTTCAAATCAGTATCATTATGGAAAAGGCAAAGGTCTAGAGAGAGTAAAAAGATCAGTGGTTACCAGGCGTTGGGTGGGAGGGAGAGGTGAATTGATAGAGCACAGAGGATTTTTGGGGCAGTGAAAGCATGCTGTACAATAATCCTACAGTGATGGATGGACACATGTCATTATGCATGATGCAAACTCATAATGTCCAACACCAAGAGCCCTATTATAAACTAAGGACTTTGAGGGATAATGACATGTTAATATAGGTTAACCAAGTATAACAATGGTACAATTTACAGTTTTTCAAAATGTTAACAGTAGGGGAAACAGGGTAAAGTATATAGAGAAATCTCTTCATGTGGATCTACAACTATTTGGATAAAATACTTAATTTAAAAAGCTAGATCAGCTACTGAATAAATAGACATCTTGCTGCAGGGTTTTACACTAACAATACAATGAAAACGGTGTCATAAGAAACACTGAAATTGTCTGTTTCTTGACTGCTCATGCTTAATGGTGGTAAGGAGAAGAAAACCAGAAATGATTAGATTTGAAAACCAGATAATGGGGAGAATCATAGCAATTCAAACAGAAATAAGAAACCCAGGAATAGAAAAGGTACTTGATATTTTATACTGAAGTTTCTAGCAGGTCATCTAATTGAAGGTGATTTTAAGAATGATGGAACAACTATTTAAAGCTCAGGAAAGATGTTAGGATGACAGATGTAGATTTCAAAGTCATAGGGGCATGGAAAAAATTGAAAGCATGGCTGTAATTGAGATCTTTAGACGAAAGAATAAAAAGGGAAGAGACAATTGTCTTGTGATCAAAACTTAAACTAATGCCCATATTTAGAGCTTAGGGAAGGTATCTGGTAAAGAAAACAAACAAACAAAAAAACACAAAGATTGGAGCACTTGGCTAGGAAGAGAATAAGTGGTCAAATAATAGCAAATGCTAACCCAAATTTTGTATTATTCAATCTGAAAAAGTTCTGAAATTTTGACATTATTGACATCCTGCAACAAATCAACCTCAATTTAAATTTTAGATAATGTTGAGGAAAGGAAAACAGTTGGTGAATCGGGCCCTAAGCAGTTTGGGGGACAAGATAGCAAGCTAGCCTACCATGCTGACTTTTGTGCCTAGAATTTTGAAAGAAGTAATAGAAAGATGATAAATCCCAAAGGTGTGTTCACTAACATAAACTTTGAAAATCACTTCAGGAGACAAAGGTGACTGAATGCTGGCCCTTTATGTGTAGGAAACATGATCAGGAGACAAGGGAGTTGAGTAAAAATTTTCTTGGTGGATGTTTCTTTGACTCCGCCAAAATGAGAAATTTCTGTTTAATGAAGAATGTTACAAAGTTTAAGGATTGGTATTAGACTGGATAAATTTTGTTAACTATCTAAAGCCAACATGGGGCTCATAAACATACTGAACATGGAACTTTAAATGGACAAGAGAAAGGTAGAAAGTCTAACAGAAGAAGAAGACAAAAAATTTTAAATAGAAAAGAAAAATATGACAGACTAATGTATATATAGGTTCCCAAAATCACTAATAGCCAGGAAAAAAAGTAAATTCAAATAAGGAAATATTAACTTGCTACTGGTTAACAGTTAGATAACTGGGTATTAGAAAATGTGACAACACGATAAACAAGGACCTTCCAGCAAGACTGAAATATCTGTAGAAGTAGCTACTCCACGAAATAAGTCAACTGGAGAAAGACAACTATCACATGATCTCCCTGATATGAGGAAGTGGAGATGCAAGGGGGGTGGAGGTTAAGGTGGTAGGAAAAGAAAAAATGAAACAAGATGGGATCGGGAGGGAGACAAACCAAAAGAGACTCTTAATGTCATAAAACAGACTGAGGGGGGTGGGGGGGAGAGGGTTTGGGAGAGGGTGGTGGGGTTACATTATATGTTTAAATAAAAAAGCTTAAAGAAAAAAAATACTAAAAAAAAACAAAAAACAAAAAAAAACCTGTTACTGCAGGAAAACACACACACACACACACACAAACACACAAAAGGAGTAGCTACTCCAGAAAGCAGTAAGTTTGCTCTCATATCTCTTATGATTCAGCAATTCCACACTGGCATTATACTTGCCAGAGAACGTAGCTCAGGTTCACACAGTGACCTCTAAGCAGATGGTCACTGCAGTCTGTGTATTGTAGCAAGGCAACGCGAACATGGGGTTTCTCCTCTTTGTATAAAATATAATGTATGGGGGCGCCTGGGTGGCTTAGTCATTCAGGGTCTGCCTACGGCTCAGGTCTTGATCCTGGGGTCCTGAGATGGAGCCCTCCACTGGGCTCCCTGTTCAGCAAGAAGTCTGCTTCTCCTTCTCCCACTCCGCTTGCTTGTGTTCCCTCTCTCTCTGTTTCTCTCTGTGAAATAAATAAATAATATCTTTAAAATATGTGTGTATATATATATACATATATATAATGTTCACATAAGAAGGAATTCTATGCAGAAGAGTGACTGACTTGATTTATATACCTATTCAAGTTGTGTTATATAGATCAATACATAGATGGATGCCAAAAAGGTAACATTGGGTTAAAAATTTTAAAAAGCAAGCAAGGTAGTAAGATCGGTAATTCTATTTATTGACTGATTCATTGATTGATTGATTTGTCAGAGAGAGAGAGCACACAAGCAGGCAGAGTGGCAGGCAGAGGCAGAGGGAGAAGCAGGCTCCCTGCCGAGCAAGGAGCCCGATGTGGGACTCGACCCCAGGACCCTGGGATCATGACCTGAGCCGAAGGCGGCAGCCTAACCGACTAAGCCACTCAGGCGTCCCAAGATTACTAATTCTAAACTATGCGAATCTTAAACATATAAATAGATGCAAAAGAGTGCATTTTCCAAGGTTTGATTATATATATTTTAAGAATGGAAATAAAGAAGTTACATTGAAAGAACATACTTTGCACAAGAAAACATACCAAAAAATAATAAAAGAAAAGATTTGTTGAGATTGATGAGCATTTTATGCCTGAATTTAAATTCTGGGCACATGAGATTCTTAAAAGCAAAACGGAACAAATAAACAAGTGGTTTTGTAGGAAATGGTGGCAGGCTTAGTGGCAGCAGAGTTAAATCAGCATAGTTCTTCAGGGGAGATCTGAGGTTGCTGTTAATTCAGAGGGAAGGAACAAGGAGAAAGAGAGAGTTGGTGGCATGCAAAGAAGAAAATATGTTTATTTTGGAGCTTTATTCTGGAGAAAGGCAGGAGAAAGTGTGGTTTAGGGTGCAGGAGAAATGAATATGCTTGGCAAGGAGAAAGGTCCCGTATGCCCCTGCAGGAGCCAAGGAAGAAAGAAGCGGAGACACTGATATTTTAAGGCAGAGGGAAGTTTAGTGGAAGGAGCTCCTTTTTGCTTCTTAAGAATTTCCCTGAGTTACTCTTTCAATTTAGCACAGAAATGCATAGTCTTGTCTCATTTTTTAGGTCATCATGTGTGTATTACTCTTGGATCCTTAAGTATATTGACAACTTATACTTCCTCAGAAATGGAATGGAATATTAAATTTTAAGCCAAGCAGGAAATTTACAAAGCATTTCATGATACTAATTAACATGTATTTTATATATATATATATATATATATATATATATATATATATATATATTATGTACTAAGCTGTTTTAAGGGTTTTTACATGTAAAACCTGGACAAATCTCCCCCATTCCTTCTCTTTCTCCTTCTTCTTTCTAGCAGATACTAAATGAATATCCAGAGTCTAAATGACGGGAAATCACACAGTAGCTAATGAAAGTGTTAGAGATAATATTCCAGATGTCTTAAGTTCCGGGTCTCCCTTGCTCTTAAGGTTAAAGCCTACCCTAGATCAGCACCTTCTTCTTCTTCCTTTTTTTTTTTTTAATTTTATGGTTTTATTAACCCCAATACAATGAGTACATAAACTGTCGCCTATTCCCTTTCTTCACTGTGCAGCCTGGCATTGGGATTGGTGACTCTGATGGCCAGTGGGGCTGCTCTTTCCCCCAGTGGCTTTGCAGTTCCTACAGGAGACATTGTGAGCCATCTGTGCACAGGAAGTGATCTCTGCAATGTCATGGAGCTTGTGGACTAGGAACTTCCCGAAGCCACTGGGCAGCAGGTGCTTTGTTTCCTTGTTGCCCCCGGACACGATGCTGCACATCAAGAGCCAGCCTTGAATCTCCCAGGCACCCTACTGTCATTGCCTCTGGATTTCTGCTAGTTGTGCTTAATTTTGACATAGGGGTCTGACTGGTGCCGGATGAACTTCTTGGTCCTCTTTTTAATGATTTGTGCTTCACCAGAGGTCTGAAGGCCACCATGAGACTGAGTAGGAAAAGGCTGTGCCGAGGAAGAGAAGACTAGATCAGCGCCATCTAATGTCGGGCGGTAAGTAAGCCAAGTTCTTGTGGCAGGTGGCCTCATTTTTAAGGTCTTCAGCCTCCAGGCCTTGTCACAGTTTCTACCTCAGGCTCTTCTTTTTCCTTTTTTAAAGCTTCAGTCAGAGTGAGATGAAGAATGCAGCCAAAACTTCCCTTGCTGAGTTTTTATGAGCTTCTGTGCTCAGGACAGCATGCCAGAAGCTATTTTGGGATATATGGTTTAAAATAATGAGAAAACCAAAACGAGCATTCAGGTGAACTGAACACGAGTGAAAGCAAGTGTCAGGGAGCACACAGGCACAGCGAGGACTCGTCCCCCTCGGGTCCCACTTCCTGGGAGCCGCCATTCTCTCCTCTCCAGAGAAAACACTTATTTTATTGGCTCTTTTTAGGCTTGAGATGTTTCACAATAGCTCTCAAGAAAAGCCTCAATGTCAGCAGTTCCATAGAGAAGGGAACTCCCATTCTTGGCCACTGATTTGCACTGGATGAATATGAAGCAATTCATTTTGAAGCTCTGCTTCTACGTTGTTGCTATGGGGATCCTCGGGAAGAAAACTAAATATTGTAGAATATAATGTGATGCTAATGAGCTGAGAGAAATGGACCATCATCATCTCAATTATTTCCATTGACCCATTGTCAGGGGGAATAGGTAAAAATTCATGGAAATATTAGGCACACTGATTTTCCTTTTTTGGAATTTGGATTTTCTAAAAAGTATATTTCATTCATTGGAGGCATCATGTTAAGAGAAAATAGTGTTGGGTGAACATGCCAGTAGTGACAAGGAATGTCTAGAGTTCCATATTTATTAACTCCACGCCCCAGAAAAAAATGACAGGAAAGAGCATGTTCATATCCTTCACAGACTGAGAACACATATGAATACACAAACACAATTACATGTATATAATGTTTAAAAAAATCTTTAAAATCCTTAGAAATTCTAAAAAAATCTACAGGTCTAAGAAGACTTAATCCTCCAAAATGAAGAGAAGTATTAAGAGAAGTAAGTCACTCTGTGACAAATAGAAACTCTTACACATGTCAGTTTTGACAAAGTTCCATGGCTTATTGCATTAACTTCTGTCTTTGGTTATATCATGTCAAGTGGGGCATGCCATTTGACCTATCACTTGAAAAGAAATACTTGTGAATGTTTTTTGGACATCAAAGTGGGCAGAAGTGGAATTTACAATGATGATATTTCTAACCTTGTTGAGCTCAGCTGAGTAAAACATGGATCTTGAGCAATGGGAAACAAGAGGCCTACAGTACATAAGTAAATTCAATCGAGACCCTTCTGCAAGGTGTTTACAATGCATAGGTACTAGACTAGTTATTATCAAGGTAAAATTTTCAAACACTTGAATGCAGTATGGTCACATAGACTTCAGAAACATTATGTAGCTACCTATGCAATTAGGGTGACAGCACAATATGAAATATAGAAGTTTACTCAATTGTAAGAAAACTTACATTTCTTACAAAATGAAAAAGAAAAACCTTACATTTCTTACAAAATGGAAAAGAAAAATATTTCTTTCAGAAATAAGAAAGCTTTATTACTTTAGTTATTATCTGTTTGTTAGTTTGCTTTTTTGTAATAATAAAGACATGCCAAAATCAATGCAAAGTGCCAAAAATTAGTCTGATGTGATATGGAATTTCTGTTGCCTGAGCTGATTTCAAGCAAAATAAATCACGGCATTGTTAGGAGAAAATAAAATACTTCAAAACTGATTTTACTTTAACAGAGAGAAAGCCAAATATCCTGGGTTTGTATTAATATAATATCTCATTGTAAGGGACTCACAAACCACATTTTATTTTTATTTTATTTTACTTTTCTTTTCTTTCCTTCTTTTTTTTTTTGAAGGTTTTGTTTATTTATTTGACAGAGAGAGACACAGTGAGAGAGGAAACATAAGCAGAAGGAGTGGGAGAGGGAGGGAGAGGGAGAAGTAGGCTCCCGCTGAGCAGGGAGCCTGACGCAGGGCTTGATCCCAGGACTCTGGGATCATGACCAGAGCCAAAGGCGGATACTTAATGACTGAGCCATCCGGGTACCCCACAAACCACCTTTAAAAAAACATCTTTTTTTTTTTAAGATTTTATTTATTTGATAGACAGAGATCACAAGTAGGCAGAGAGGCAGAGAGAGGAGGAAGCAGGCTGTCCACAGAGCAGAGAGCCCGATGCAGGGCCCGATCCCACGACCCTGGGATCATGACCAGAGCCAAAGGCAGCGGCTTTAACCCACTGAGCCACCCAGGTGCCCCTAAAAAACATCTTAATAAGCCGATCATCTAAGAGAACTTTTATACAAAAACTTAACACATTTCATTTCTTCTTTTCAGACTCATTATTTACAGATATTGTTATTTAAGATAAATAAACTTTCTGAAAACCTTCTGCAACTGATTTTATTCAAGTTTTATCTTTGCCATTTTTTTTTCCCATTTTGGAATAACCAAGCACTTTATTTTCAAACAAAACTTCTTTTGGTTTTTCATTCGATGAGCAGAAACATATCCATGACCTTCATAAAGTTATGTTATTGTACTATAATTACTTCTAGAATAGCCTGAATCACTATTAACCAAATGAACTGGCTTCTAATTCACAGACAAGGCTGGGAGATGCATCCCTGAGGACTGTCTGGTGTCCACAGGCATTTGCTGGCAGACCAGCAAAGCTCACAAGCATACATAGAACAACCTTCTGCAGCCACCTACGTCCCTTCTGCGACTTCTTCAAGAAGTCAGAGTAGACAAGTTCATTTATATGATTAGGCTTCAGTATTCACCTTATTTAGAAATTATTTGTCTAGAAATTACCTATTAGTTCAATTTAGTTAACTAAAGATGTTAAGCTTTTATTTAAGTTGACACACTGCAGATCAAAATTATTGTTGATATAAAAACACTGGCGGAATTATGATTTAATTTGAACACTAGTTTTCTCCTTTTGTAATCTTAAGCAACCTGCAGAAGTAATGATATATTCTGTACAGTAAATCCGTATAAAAAATGTAGGCAGTCCAGATTTACTAGCTTCTTCATAAAGTAACAAACCAAAATTCTATTAAAAAAGTAAAATGGGGTGCCTGAGTGGCTCAGTAGTTAAGCGTCTGCCTTTGGCTCAGGCCATGATCTCAAGGTCCTGGGATTGAGCCCCACATTGGGCTCCCTGTTCAGCGGGGAGTCTGCTTCTCTCTCTCCCACTCTCCCTGCTTATTTTCTTCTTCTCGCTGTGTTTCTCTGTCAAATAAATAAATGAAATCTTTAAAAATAAATAAATAAGATGTGTGCTTGCTTTGTACCACATGCTGATAAAGTCAAAAATTATATGTAGCTCATCATTTACCTTTTCAAAGCAAAATTATTAAGACAGTTTTGTTTGTTCAAAGATTCACCTTAAGTTAGTGAACTCGAATTTTTATACAAAAATGTTTCTAGCTAATGGTTTCTGTGAGAATTTTTTTCCTTAAAAGGTTAATATATTTAAAGTATTTAAAGTTGGTTTCGTGATTGTTCTGAAAATATTAGAAATATAGGGTGCTTAGTTTTCTCTAAAAACCAGTTAAAACGGGGGCGCCTGAGTGGCTCAGGTCATGGTCCCAGGGTCCTGGGATCGAGCCCCATATCGGGCTCTCTGCTCAGCAGGGAGCCTGCTTCCTCCTCTCTCTCTGCCTGCGTCTCTGACTACTTGTGATCTCTGTCTACCAAATAAATAAATAAAATCTTTAAAAAAAATTAAAAAAAAAAACAGTTAAAACGAACTTCTTTGGGAGCTTTTATAAACTAGTGTATTAATATCCCCTAGAGGTAGGAAAATATTTCAAACTCACACGATGAGAGGTAAAGGCTTTTCTCAATCGCAGACACATACCTTTCATCTTCAATTTTACAACTTCAGTTATCGGTCAAGAATAAAAAAGAAACACAGATCTCAGAGGTCTGTTCTATTTTCCAGTATTCAAAAAACATTTTCATCATCAACTTGAGTTCACATATAGTAAAGTGGACAGTGAGAAGAAAGTGAAAAAAAGTAGATTTTCTTTTGTCTTTCATCTGATGAAATCAATTTCTGTCATCCTGGTGGACAATTTGAAACACTGAGGCACAAACCAACTCACATCTACACAGTTCCCTGGACTTTGCCATCAAGGCAAGAATGGCAGTCCCTGCCTCTGGCTGTGGAGAGACAAACTCAAGCCATGAGCTAGAGAATGAACAGACTAAGCAAACTGGCCAAGAATAGAAACAAACAAAAGAACAAAACTGAGGGAGAGGGGAATGTAGGACGCAGAGTGTATCAAAAGTAAAGTCCTTGTGCCACTTGCGATTCCAAGAACAAGAAAGTATGTGGTTGTGTCTAACAAGCAATGAATTAATTAATTCCTGTCCTCTGGCAACACCACAAAATTATCTCTGGCAGAGTCCACTTGGGCATGTTGTAAATAACTTCCAAAACTGTTCAAATATAATTTTTAAAAAGTTAAAAATATGACTCCTACCAATATTGAATAAACATATGTCAAAAATTTTATTCAACTCATTAATGAGAATGTCAATGAATAGTTAAAAAAAAGATTCAAACATCATTTTGAAGAATGGCTGTTTCTTGACATTTTGAAAAAAGAAATGTTAGAGCAAAATCTCTAGCTTGATACACAAAAAAGTTAATGTCCTATCAGTCAGAAAATGAGTGTTCATTGCGTTACTTTTTTGAACAGAAATCTATACATTAATACATAATATCACAGTATTCTAGTATCTAGCCAACTAATAAATGGCGAACATAAATTCTCCTAAAAAGACTCTTGTATGCTCCAGTTTGACACTTCTGATTTTCAAGTTCTGGGTATTTCTTTGAGGTATTTAAAACAAAACCTGTTTCTATATTGTGAGATAATATTGGAAGATATATATTATGGTTTAAACTAAAAATAACACATTCTTGAAAATTTAAATGTATTTTGGAGATATTTTTTAAAAGACTCACTTTAATATAGTCCTCAAGCAATTTTATGGAGGAAAATCATAAAAAATAATCTCCTGATTAGAGATAACTCAGACTTAAGCATGGTGCATTAGAATAAGATGAGCTGCTTGATGATTCTTTCAAGAGGAAATTTATACCATTCCTATTTTTGATTGCATATTGAAACTTAAGAATAATTGTAACTAAAAATAGAATCCAATTTTCTATTAAACACAAAAGCAGATGATGTTTTTATTGTGTTCTGTGTTTGTAAGACTTATGTGCCTCACATAATTGGAAGATCATAGTTTTTTTTTAAAGGCTCAAATTCACATGAGGTAGACACAGTTGATTATGATGGAATAAATGATGTTTTCATTCTTACATATCACTTTAAAAATTATATAAATAATGTTACAATTAGAATAATATAAATTCATTTAAAATATTATATGTAATATTGAGTTTTTTACCATGATTTAGTCATTATATGATCAAGAGAGTCTGTGTTTTAACAAGATCTCCAGATGATTTATATGTACTTAGAACTATGAAATTCTCTACTATAGGGAAAATAATAATTAGAGCCCTGATTTTAATGTTGCCTGTCTTGTCATTTGGTAGCTTTTTTAAAAAAAAATGATTTTATTTTTTACTTTTTCTTAGTAATCTGTACCCTCGGTGTGGGGCTCAAACTCACAACCCTGAGATCAAGACCTGCATGCTCTACTTATTGAACGAACCAGGCGCCCCATTTTTATCTTATACAATTCACTTAACCTATAATAGGCTGTTTTTTCATTAAAAACTCAGATAGTAATGCTTAACTCTTAGTTTTATGAGCACAAAATAACTCTAGATCAGTAAGTTTCATGGCAAACCCAAGTCTTCATAAATGTTAGCCCTCACAAATAATATTGTTAAGAAAAAGTTTGTCTAGATTCTCAAGTTTCCATAGAAAAATTTTAGAACGAAGGCAGGTGACTGTAACATTCAGCCTCCCAATCCCTATTAAATAAAACTCAGTTAATTGGGCAAATATATTTCATTTAGGACGAAGTTCTAATTTCTCAAATAATTGTCTCTGGATTAGTGATTGTTAAACAGTAGTTTCTAATTCTGCAGCACTAGAATTTGGGAACATGTTAGAAAGGCAAATTATCCAGCTTCAGCCCTTACCCACTGAAGAGAGACTCTAGGGTTGGGGCCCGGCTATCTGTGGCCAGCAAGTCCACCAGCTGATGCCGATACATGGCAGAGTTCAAAGACTACTGATCTAGGCCAATCTCCAGAAATGTTTAAGCCAAATAATTGTATGAGATTATCTAGTGAACAGGTCTGCAGCAGCCAGCCAATTCACCAATACCATGCATCAAACTTGCTTCATGTCTTTTCTTTCTCTCCTTTCTTTCTTTCTTCCTTCCTTCCTTCCTTCCTTTCTTTCTTTCTTTCTTTCTTTCTTTCTTTCTTTCTTTCTTTCTT
>ML104863.1:381549-394844 GCA_003697995.1 Taxidea taxus jeffersonii | reverse complement strand
CTTTCTTTCTTTCTTTCTTTCTTTCTTTCTTTCTTTCTTTCTTTCTTCATCTTTCTTTCTCTCTCTCTCCCTTCCTTCCTTTCTAGATTTATCTATTTATCAGAGAGAGAGCATACAAGCAGGGAGAGGAGCAGAGGGAAAGGGAGAAGCAGGCTCCCCACCCAGCAGGGGAGCCTGATGTAGAACTCGAACCCAGGACCTTGAGATCAGGACCTAAACCAAAGGCAGATGTTTAAGGGACTGAGCCACCCAGGGGCTCCTGCTTCATGCATTTCTTTCACTGGCATCAACTTTTTCTCCAGAACCTGAGCAATCATCATTTAGCTACAATGGCTCATCTACCTGGTCTAAATACTTGGTATTTTCAGTGTGAAGAATCTCAGTTATGACTTTTCTCTAAGAGAAGAATTTTTCAAATTATTGGCAACCTCAACAAAGTCGCAAGCCGACTTCTTCCTGGAGGGCATTTGGATGCGGTGGCTTCGTAGCCAGCTACACACTCACAGAGGTAGCTTCATGTCAAAGGAAAGCCTAGAGATGTTTTTGCAGCTGCAGAATATTCTCTGTTGTAACATTTCTGCCTGTGTTTTGTTTACAGCAGTTTTCATCCTAAACTTCATAGCCTATGGTGTTACCAGGAAGACTTAGCAAGATACACAGGAGGGAAAGAAGAGATACATTTTGAGAGAGAGAGAGAACCTAAACCTAATTTTTGTTTTCTTTTTAGCTGAAGTGAACCCACAGGTGTTATTTTTAAAAAATTGCCTCTTTCAATACAACCTAAATCCATCTCAAGTTTCTTCGCTTGTAAATCAGAAATTAGAGGTACTGAGCCACAGCCTCCATGCTAAATGCTGTCATGTTGACTATTGAAATTGCAGATTTAATGAAAACTCTCACTTGAATAACAAGATTGCATGTTCGGACTCCCTAAAAAGGCCCATAAGACATTGAATACCGGGGTTAGAAAGAATTTAATGATCATCTGGTTTAACTCCCCAGCCAGTTAGTGAATTCATTCCCTTTGTAACACTGGTTAAGGGAACTGTTTGAATGAATTGGCTTTCTTCACTGGGGGAGATCAACTACTTAAAGAAAAATTAAGCTGCATAAAGCTTACTATGGAGTTCAAGACCTTGCATGGTGTAGACTTGGTTTACCTCATTGACCTATGTTCCGAACATACTTCTCCTAGTTCATTTTGCTGGGATTTTATTTATTTATTTATTATTTATTTATTTATTTTTTGTTGTTGTTGTTTTACATGTTAAGCAAACATTTCAGTACATTTAGACTTGAATGTTTGCTCTTTCCCTACCTGGTAATGACTGGCTTTTTAATACCACTGATGTGTTCACATGATCTCAGCAGAAATGCTTCTTCGATTCCTGCCTTTACCTACCAGCCCCTTGGAATTATCTGCCACTTACTTTATTAATGTTTATAGCACTTATCCTGATGCGACATAGTTATATTTTATCAGTGTGTTTCTCCTCTGCTACAATATAAGCTTTTAGAGGGACAAGATTTTGCTTGTTTGCTTCACCTTCTTTTTCTTCATAATGGTAATACCACTGCTTAGGACAGAACCTGGTATATATTAGGCTGTTAAATAATATTTATTAAATAAATTAATACTTATAATTAAAATTATCCAGTTTTGCTTGTGCCAAAAAGGTTACTGTCTTCTCAAGCGACCAAATCTCATCTTCAGCAATGTTGTTTGTCCAAATATTCTCCTACAAATTGAGTTAAAAATACGTGTATTAGTAATTTTTTGATAATTGTAATACTTAACATAGATTGAGCTCACACTATGATCTAATCTCTGATAAGTGTGTGGTACTCCGTTTAATCCACATTCAAACTCTATGAAAGCACAGACTTTTCTCATTGCTCTGAACATAGTAGGAGAAAATGTTAGCTATATACACATACAAAAATTAATTCTTCTTTCATATAATAGGACTTCTAAATTTGAAGATTGCTGTCATGAGCTGCTGGGTCTTCTCTTTTCTCTTTAAATGTCTTCAGTTTTTATTTCCCTTTTAATAAGGCTCCCCTAGATGTTCTTGCTTCAGTTTATGTAAATGGTCTTTTTATAATGAATCCCACAAAGGAAAACAGTATTTTAGCTACAATCTAACCTACTATAGAATTTGGGTAAGATAAGATGAATATGATTCCATGAATACAATCTTCGATTGTGGAAAGTTTCAGTTTAATTTTAATCATTGATTCTTAGTGAATGTGTTGGTCAGACAAAACGGCATGCTTCTTCTCATTTCAGCTACTCTAGAACTGATCCTCCTCATACTTGGACAGAAGGAGTGGAGTATATAATGTTCTACATTTATTTACATCTTATCTTTATCTTAAATATAAACCCATTATTTGTAGGCCTTGGGGAGCCTTTTAAATCTTGTTTTGGATACCCAAAATAGTAACTAACCCTTCTACTCTTATATATCAGAATATGTTTAACTGTGGCAGATACTGTTGCTTGCTTATCAAACAGCCAATATCCCTATCTTTAACCGTAGTAGAACTTCCATTTTGTTGTTGTTGTTGTTGCTGGCCAAATGGTGATGCCCGAGTTAAGACTCATAATTTGTCTAAACAAATCATCTCAGTGTCTTCATTTGCTAATAAGTGGTTTATGAGAGGAATATGATTGCTTTCTGGCCAGTGAGACATAAGAAGAAATGTTCTAGGTTTTTTTGTGCAACATTTTCTTTTCTGATAATAAGAAGGAAAGCAAAGAAAGCCCTTCAGCTTCAGTTTTTCTTTCCAGCATGAAACATTGTTGCATAAATTTGTTTAACTCTTTAACAACCAAGAGGAGATCCATTTCTTTTTGGAGACTGATCCAGGAAGACAAAATTGAGCGAGGTGGAAAATGACCACCTATTGAACTCAGCCACCTTTATTGTATATTCTGTCTTTTGTAGCTTTGGCTATGAGCTGCAAGTTTTGTTTTCATTCAAAGTGTTCATGTATCACTGAATAAGAAAATATAAATGACAGAGCTCAGACTTCTCTCCAAATTGCATATTGATCCATTAAGCAAGTCAGTTTTGGGGGTCACATTTCTCAAGAGTTTTAGATCTACCAAATCCATCATTATTCCACCCCTATTTTTCTTTTCTGCATAAACATACACACAAAATGACTTCAACATTTATTAAATGTCTTATTGAAAATCAGACACCCTATATTATACATCTTTCAACATTTCTAACATAGTTCACTTTCTCAAAAAGGAAAAAAGTATTTTTAGTTGATCATGATTCATTTTTGGTGTTCAAATACTTGACCAGAGTAATTATTGTTAGAGTGAGTACTATGCCTAATGCTAAAAACAAAGAAAAAAAAAGTTGTTTTACTTTTAAGGTTTTTTTTTTTTTTTTCTAAGTAGGTATTGAAAGCAAAACCACTGCCATACACTTTAAGGAATCATCTTTTTCACATTTTAAATATTGAACAATATTTTCTTTTCCCCAGCTTATCAGAAATTTTTTTTCTTGCCCTAAAATTCCTCAAATATTGTCTGCAATGGGCCCATGACCCAACTTTAGTTCATTTCAGTCCTCTGGATGACAAAGAGATCATACTACATTCATTTTAATATATTGAGAGTAGCTAGATACTCTACTGCTTAATGGATTAAATCACCATTACTAACGTTATACCCTTATGAAGCTGAAATCCAATCCTCCACGAAGAATTGGAAATGAGTAAAGATATATAGTACCGTTATTATTTAACATAACTTCTGTTTTAAAAGTTGGAGCTACCATTCTTAGTTATTTTTCTAAAAACATTATTCAGTGGAAAATGACAGACACAAAATCTTTCTTTGTGTCATACTTGGCATTTTTCTTTTGAAGATCTCAATTACTTTTATAGTTGTTTAGAGTTGTTTAGAGTTGTATAGAGTTAGACTCAAAGGCACATATTCTTGGTTTATACTCTGACATAAGTATTTTTCTATTTCAATTCCAACTATAATGCTTATGCATGAACACACATGTGTATGTGAGTACACATGCTTACAAGACATTATCAGAAATTTATCCTGTGATACTTTATGTGTTCACATAGGAGCAGCATTGATTAATACAAGTTTGGGTAAGTAATGTGAATAAGTGAAGCAGGGAGGTGGAGACTGATGAAACTGTGTGTGCATCTGTATTATCTCCAGAAACTTGCCACTATGAGCAAATGTGGGCTAAAGACCCTACATAATCTGAACTTTCAAAAGAAGTTAAAAAGTCAGATTTAATGTGAGATATTGAAAGATTTAATACATCATCAAGGGCTAATTTTTAAAAGAAAAATAACACATAGCCCCCAAATCATATCAAAAATCATTTCTAGGTTGGGTTGTGATTTTGAGATCTCTGATTTAAAACATATAACCCGGGGTTGAGAGTTACTACAATGGATGTTAGGTTTGGTTTGCTTACCCCATTGTAAAACTCTGGGCCTATATCCATTTGATAAAGTAGGACAAATAATGTTAACTTCATAGTGTTCTTTCTTTAAAGTTTAGGATATATTTCTGAGGTTCTATTTCCAGTTATAATCAGCTATAACATGCAAGAACAATGTTCTACCAATAAGTCTATTACAACTTTATCATTAGTCCAATTTTTTTCCTAATTATAACTGAATTCAATTTTTATTGTTTTGCATTCTATAATGTCTGAAAAGCTAAAGGTTTTATGTTGGGTTATGAAATTTATTCTCTTAATCAAGATGGGGTATCAGAAAGCATGTTTTTATTCCTATAAAAATCAACTCTAAAACAACACCAAAAGTTTTTATAAATATGACATGAAGTTACACAGGACAGTGGTCCTTGAGAGATCAAAGACAAATGAGCTTAGTCTTACAATTTGCCTAGCTTCCTGCTTAGAGAAATTTCCAGTCCTCCGAATAGAGAAGAGGAAGGCAGGAATACCTTGGAAATCTCTCTGGGCTGAAAAACAGATGTGGAAGTCTAGGGGGCAGGACCAAGACAGCTAGAGTTTACATGGCAAAGTACAGGAGATAGAGAGCTGCATAGGGAAAGAGTTCTAGAAATCTGTAGAGGTTTTCCCTTAAGTCTTTACTTAAATATATATCAGCACACAATTGGGTGAAAAACCAAAGATTGTGGGGGAAAAAATCCCACAAAAGTAGGGAAAAGCATCCATGGAGATCAAACAAGGCTAGGAATAGTTTGTATTCCAATGAACCAAATTGGAAAACTACAGAATTCATGAGCATTGGGTAGAGTAATCAGAAATGATTTCCCTCAGCAATAGTAAAGAATCAGCCATAAGCCGAAGGATGCTCTGGTTCTCTTTAACAAACTTTAAAAGCAACCATTGAAAGAATCAAATGGATTCTAAATAACTTAGATGTATTCTAGAATGAAGCAAGGATATTTATGAGAATATGGAAACATACAGCAGAATGGGAAAAAATGAGAGAATAATGGCTGAACATTTTCAAATTTGATGAAAATTATAAACCAAGGAATGCAATGAATCATAAGGATAAGAAATATGAGAGAAAGTACACAAAGATATAATTAAATTGTTTAAAAAAGTGATAAAAAATCTTAAAAGCAGCAAGAGAAGAAAGATTGTGTATAGAATAATAAAGACAAAAATGGTAGATTTCTCATTTGACACAGTGTAAATCTAAGGACAGGGAGAAAAATATCTTTAAAGTACTTAAAGAAAAATATTCAACCAGAATTCTATGCCCACTACAAAATATATTTCAATAGTAAAGGTGCAATAGAAAATTTTCAGATATATGAAAGCTAGCCACAACACTAGCTAGTGTCCACTAGCAGAACCACTCTAAGAAATATTCAAAAAAATCCTTTAGGCAGAAAGAAAATGAGAACAGAAGGAAATCTATAGCTACACAATGGAATGAAGAACAATTGAAAATATAACATGTGGAGAAACATAAATTGTTTTTAAATTTTAAGATCTCTTCAAAAAATACTTAATATTTTAAAGCAAAAACTAATGTCATATAATAGGTTATAATATATAAAATAACATATGCATCACAATAATAGCCAAAGACCAGGAAGGGAAAGATAGCAGTATACTGCTTACTTTAAGATTACTATCTCAGGTTGGGGCAACCAGGTTGCTCAGTTGGTTAAACATCTGACTTTTGATTTTGGCTCAGGTCATGATCTCAGGGTTGTGAGATCAAGCCCCACATCTCTCTCACTCTTCCTCTGTCCCCCGACTTTGGCACTGCTCCTTCCCCCACTTGAATGTGATCGCTCTCTCACTTTCTTCCTCTCAAAAAAACAAAATAGATTATTAACCTATGCATGAAATATTATTGGACTTAAGTTAATGTAAATCCAAAGTAGATTCTGTTAAGTTTAGATGTAATGGTAAGTGTGATAATAATCACCAAGAAAATTAACTGAAAGAAATATAGTGAAAACACCATTAAAGAAATGAAAAATGTAACATTTGAAAATGTTGACTTATCACAAAATAACCAGCAAAGAAGAAGTAGAGCAATAAACAAAGACATAAAACATATGTGACTAAGTATGTTAATCATTTGCCATGCATTGCAAATGAAATATCATGTTTTCTCACCAACATTTTATTGCAGTGTTCTACCTTTTGCTTGAACAGAGTTGTGTATTGAAATATAATAATGTTCTTCTTTAACAAAAAAGACGTACAGGAAACAGTGGCAGAAGCAAATCCAACTATACAAAAATAGCATTAAATATTAACAAATTAAACAATAAAATTTAAAAAATAGAGATTATCCAACTGGATCAAAAAATGATCCAGCTCTGCTGTATAAAGGAAGCCCATTTTAGACCCAAAGTCCTAAGAGGATTGAAAGTAGACGGATGGAAAAAGATACACAAACATCAATCACAAGAAAGTTGGAGTCGTCATACTGATGTAAACTAAATAGACTTTAAATAGATGTTTTAAGAGATAAAAAGGGACATTTTACAATGGTAAAGAGTCAGTTCATCAGGAAGTTATGTCATTTATAAATGTGTGCAACTGTGGGAGAGTTGTCAAATATAAGAAGCAGCTATTGATAGACATAAAGGAAGAAATAGAGAGTTCTCTAATAATAGTTGGAGATTTCAGTAACCTAATTGTAATATTGGAGAGAACACCCAGGGAGAAAATCACAAGGAAATAGAAGCCCTACAAGAGTATAAACCAACTAGACCTATCAAAAACTATAGACTTGGGACACCACACCCTCAATAGTAATCTATTCTTCCCAAGTGCACACAGAAAATTCTCCAGGAAGGACCATATGGTAGGTCTTTAAATGGATTTCTATAAATTTAAAAGAATGAAAGTAAAATAAAGTACTTTTTTCACCACAGCTGAATGAAATTAAAAATGAATTTTGGAAAAAAATGGGAAAATTCACAAATATATGGGAATTGAACAACACACTCTTAAACAACCAATGGGAAAAAACAAGACATTAAAAGGAAAATGAGAAAATACTTTCAGGTGAACGAAAATAAGAAGTGATATATTGGAATAATGGCAATCAGATAAAACGGTTCTTGGAAATTTATAACTATAAATGTTTATATTTAGAAAGAAGACTTCAAATCAATAACCTAACTTTCTAGTGTAGAATGCTGGGAAAAGAAGAGCAATCAAGACCTAAAGGAAACAGAAAGATGAAGATAATAAAGATTAGACTGTAAATTAATAAAATAGAGATGTGAAAAACAACAAAGACATCCTAAAAAGGGTATCTTTAATAATCTCATGTTTATGAATGAAATTGATATATAGTTTTAAAAAACTCTCAAAAATAGTCTCCAGTCCTAGGTGAATTCCCTTGTGAATGCTACTAACCACTTAAAGAAAAAAATAATACAATGTCTACACAAGTTCCTTTAAAAAATTGAAGAGGAGGGAATACTTCATAACACATTTTATGACATAAGCATTACTCTAGTCCAAAGATGTTATAAGAAAACAAAAATGCCAACTAGTATCTCTCATGAAGATAGATGTAATTCTTTTTTTTTTTAAAGATTTTATTTATTTATTTGTTAGAGAGAGAGAGAGAGAGAGAGAGCACAGGCAGACAGAGTGGCAGGCAGAGGCAGAGGGAGAAGCAGGCTCCCTGCCAAGCAAGGAGCCCGTTTTGGGACTCAATCCCAGGACTCTGGGATCATGACCTGAGCCGAAGGCAGCTGCTTAACCAACTGAGCCACCCAGGCGTCCCAAGATAGATGTAATTCTTAAAAAAAATTTTAGCTAATCAAATCCAATAATTTATAAAAAAGAAAATACACCGTAATCAAGTGGGATCTACATAAGAAGTCCTGGTTGTTTTCAACTGTGAAAGTCAATCATGGTTACTGGGGGAAGAATAAATATTGTTAAAATGTCTATACAACCCAATGCAATCTACACATTTAGTACAATCCCTACCAAAATACCACTACATTTATCACAGAGCTAGAACAAACAATCCTAAAATTTGTATGAAACCACAAAAGATTCAGAGTAGCCAAAGCAATCTTGAAAAAGAAGAACAAAGCTGGAGGCATCACAATTCTGGACTTCAGCTATATTACAAAGCTGTAGTCATCAAGACAGTATGGTATTGCAGAAAAACAGACACATGCGTCAGTGGAACAGACTAGAAAACCCAGAAATGGACCCACAACTATAGGTTAACTAATCTTTGACAAGGAAGGAAAGAATATATACTGTAAACAAGACAATTTCTTCAACAAATGGTATTGAGAAAACTGGACAGTAACATTAAGAAGAATGAAACTGGACCCCTTTCTTTCACCATACATGAAATAAATTCAAAATGGTTGAAAGACCTAAATGTGAGACAGGAAACTATCAAAATTCTAGAGGAGAACCTCTTTGACTTTGGCCAGAGCAACTTCTTCCTAGCAAAACAGAAGCAAAATTGAACTATTGAGACTTCATCAAGACAAAAACCTTCTGCACAGTGAAAGAAACAATAAAACTAAAAGGTAAAAAATGGAATGGGAGATGTATGCAAGTGACATATCTGATAAAGGATTGGTATCCAAAATCTACAAAGAACTTATCAAACTCGACAGCCCCAAAACAAATATTCTAGTTAAAAATGGGCAGAAGACATCAATAGACCTTTTTCCAAAGAAGACACACAGATGGGTTACAGACACATGAAAGGATACTTAACATCACTCATCATCAGGGAAGTATAAATTAAAGACATGATGAAGTAACACCTCACACTAGCCCAAATGGCTAAAATTAACAACACAGGAAACAAAAGGTATTGGCAAGGACGTGGAGAAAAGGGAACCCTCTTGCCCTATTGGTGGGAATGCGAACTGGTGCAGGCACTCTGAAAAAACAGTACAGAAAGTCCTCAAACAGTTAAAAGTAGAGCTACCGGATCCCCCAGCAATTGCACTATAAGGTGTTTTCCCGAAAGATACAAAAATACTGATTCAAAGGGACACATGCACCACAATGTTTATAGCAGCATTGTCAATGATAGCCAAATTATGGAAAGATCCTAAATGTCATCTACCGATGAATGGATAAAGAAGTGGTGATATATATGTATACAATGGAATACTACTCAGCCACCAAAAATAATGTAATCTTGCTATTTGAAATGACATGGATGGAGCTAGAGTGTATTATAAGCAAAATAAGTCTGTAAGAAAAAGACAAATACCATAAGATCTTACTCATGTGTGGAATTTAAGAAACAAAAAAAATGAACATAGGGGAAGGGAATAAAAAGAGAGGGAGGCAAACCATAAGAGACTCCTAACTATAGAGAACAAACTGAGGGCTGCTGGAAGGGCAGCGGGTAGGGGGATGGGATAACTGGGTGATGGGCACTAAGGAGGGCACTTATTGTGTATGTGCTTATGTGTGTTTGGCACTTGTGTTGAGCACTGTGTGTTATATGTAAGTGATGAATCACTAAATTCTAGTCCTGAAACCAATACTACACTATAGGCTAACTAACTAGAATTTAAATAAAAATGCAAAAAAAGGTCAAATGATGAGACTGGAATTAAAATAAAATAAATAAATTTTAAAAATAAAGTTAATAAATACCCTAAAAAAAGAAAAAAAAAAGAAAGTCAATGAATGTAATTGTTGCAGTATAAGGCAGAAAAACCATACCATATTGCCATCTCAGTAGAAACAGGAAAAAAAAAATGATGAAATCCAACATCCACTCCTGATAAAAATTCTCACTAAATTAGTCCTAGAAGGGAACTTCCTCCATCTCATAAAGGGTATCTCCAGAAGAGCTATAGCTAGTATTGTTTTGGAGAGGATTACTCTGCAATAAAAACCTTTCCTTGGAAATCTCCATACTCAATTCAGTAGATTAAACTAAGAGGACCTGCTCCCACCAGTTAGTACAATAAAAACACATATGGAGACACACACATACAGAACTTCACCTTTCACATTGGGCTACAGCTTTACAAGTATAAATGTGGTTGTACATAGGCAAATACAATGTCTAACAATAATCCCTACAGTCTGCTGTCATGATGAAACTGAAAGGTCACTCTATTTTACTTTTCCACTGTGTTCAAATTTTCTTTAGTGTTTTCTCTATGGTAAGCCTTCTTTTGGAAAGATTTAGTCAAAAAGAGTTGGAGAAGTTGACAGTTACATGTTTTTTTAAGAGTGTTAGCCAATTCTAATAGTTACTAACAGTTCAGATCAGCTAAATATAGCTTAGAGGACCATTTTCTGTTAAGCGAATTATGTAAGTTTATTGCATTCATCTTGTTCTTGTTCTTATTTGATTTTGAGAATCTCAGTAGCTCTGTATTTTGTTGATTTGCTGAGTCCTTATTGCTTTGATAACTTTCAGTTCTCAAGACTACTCTGACTTCTACTGTTGTGTGCTTTCATTTTATTGGTTCATTGGAGATAGTCCCAGACAACTCTCTAAAGTTGATTGAAATGTTTTAGATAGGCAGTACAGTGTAGTGGTTGGAGATCTGAATTCTGGAAGACATATTACCTTGGTGTGAATTTGTTGTTGTTGTTTTTTTAAATATATTTATTATTTTAGAGAGAGAGAGAGCATGAGTGAAGGGAGGGGAAGGGGGGAGGGAAAGAGAGAATCATAAGCAGATGCCCCGCTGAGCATGGAGCCTAATACAGGGCTCATGACCCTGAGATCAGGACCTGAGCTGAAATCAAGAGTCAGATGCCCAACTGACTGAGCAGGTGCCCAGTGAATTTCTGTTCTGCATCTCACTGAATCTGTAGTCTTATGTAAATTTTTTTATCTTCTCTGTAATCATTTTCTCATCTAAAGATGAAAATAATATTAGCATGTACTTTATCAGATTGTTAAATGCATTAAATGAGTTATGTATGTGAAATGTCTGAAAAAAGTTCCTGGAACCTATTAGGTGAAAATTTATGGCAGACTTATAAATACTAAACCCTGTGTTTTTTATTTGGATCAGGATATACACCTAAGAAAGTACTAATTAGTATCTTTTAAATGAATTTTTAGAGTAGTTTCTTTTTTAAACATGTAATTTTTACTATTTTGTTATGGGAATACCTGGGAGAGAATGCGGGTGTGGTTCCAGAACACCACAAGGCAAATATCACAATAAAGTGAGTCGAATGAATTTTTTGGTTTCCTAGTGCATTTTCCCCCCAGTGCATTTAAAAATTGTTAGGTTTACACTGTATTATGGTCTTTTAAATGTGCAACAACATTATGTCTGGAAAACAATGTACACACCTTAAGAAATATTTTATCGCTCCAAAATGCTAACCATCACCTGATTTTCAGTGAGTTGTAATCTTTCCGCTGGTGGAGGGTCTCACAACAGTGTTGATGCTGCTGACTCATCAGGGTGCTAGAGCCTGGGGTGACTGTCTGTGGTAGTTTCCTAAGGTAAGACAACATGAAGTTTGCCACATTGATTGGGTCTTCTTTTCATGAATGATTTCTCCGTAGCGTATGATGTTGTTTGAAAACGTTTTACCCACAATAGAACATCTTTCAGTATTGGAGTGAATCCTTGCAATCCTACCACTAGTTTATCAACTAATGGATTTCTTTTTTTTTTTTCCTTTTTTAAAAGATTTTATTTATTTATTTATTTGACACAATGAGAGAGAGAGAGCATGAGCAGAGGCGGAGGAACAAGAGGAGAGGGAAAAGCAGGCTCCCCACTGAGCAGGGAGCCAGATACAGGATTGGATCCCAGGACTCCGGGATCTTCACCTGAGGTGACGGCAGACACTTGACCAACTGAGTCACCCAGGTGCCCAACTAATGAATTTCTTTCATTCCATTCTAGACGGATATGTATAAGACTCTGTATATTTCACACTAGTTAGGAACAAATTAAATCTGGAACCTAATTCATATTTATTTGCTTGTCAAATATATTTGAATGTTATTTATTCTACTAGATACAAGATATTGGGGAACTCTAGATGAAGGAAAAAATATGGTTTTTGTCCTGATGGGTCATCTAATCAGAGAGACAGGCAATATGTGTATGAATCAATGAAATGAATGCTATGTACCATAACACAATAAAATGTACCACAGACAGAAGAATAATGACTCAGAGAGTGGGGCACTGCCTCTGAGAGCACAGTCAGGAAAGGCTGTCTCTGAGCACATAATCCTCAAGTGGAAAGTTTGAGAAGAAGTCAGCCTAGTGCAGATCTGGGCATCAGGGATCAGTGCTTTCTAAGTACAAGGATCGGGATTTATAAAAACCACGATAGAGAAAAATGCATGGGGCCTTCTCATTGCTTTCTGCAGATCACGATGGGGGTGGGGTGTTAGTAGCATAAGATGAGGTGTTAAAGTTGGTGAGAAGGCAGGTCATACAAGACTTTGTAAGGCATGGTTACAAATATAGATCACAGCACAGGTGCAACAAAAGGTCCTTTTAAACAAGACAGCGATGCGATCTGCTTTACACTACAAAAAACTTATTTTGGTTCCTGTATAGGTTGTGGGTTAGAGGGCACCAAGATAGGAAGAGGGTCTAGATAGGTAGTTTTTCAGCATTCTGAGGAAGAGATAATAATGACGTTGACAGGATGGTGACTGGGAATTAGAGAGAGGTTCAGATTCAGGAAATACTTTGAAGGTAGAGTAAATAGGACATACTGATATCTTAGATGGGTGCATTAGGAAAAGAACACATCAGAAGTAATAAAGGTGTGTGTGTGTGTGTGTGTGTGTGTGTGTGTGTGTGTGTGTGTGTG
>ML104863.1:235979-380139 GCA_003697995.1 Taxidea taxus jeffersonii | reverse complement strand
CTTTCTTTCTTTCTTTCTTTCTTTCTTTCTTTCTTTCTTTCTTTCTTCCTTTCTAAGATTTTATTGATTTATTTGTCAGAGAGAAAGAGAGAGAGAGAGCACAAGAGCGCGCACACAAGCAGGGGGAGCGGCAGGCAGAGGGAGAAGTAGGATCCCTGCTGAGCAGGGAGCCTGATGCAGGACTGATTCTAGAACCCTGTGATCATGACCTGAGCCAAAGGCAGACGCTTAATGACTGAGCCACCCAGGGGTCCCTAGTGTTTTGGTTTTAATGTAGTGGATTTAGGTGGGAGTGGGGTGGCTTAGGATGTTTCTTTCTTTCTTTCTTTTTCAGTTTGGTTTTTGGTTGTTTTTTTGTTTGTTTGTTTGTTTTTTGTTTTTTGTTTTTTCTTAGAGAGAGAGATAGGTAAGTTGTATACTGACCTTTGATAGGAAATTACGATGCAGAATCATCTTTTAGTTATCAGTCTAGAGGAAAGTCTCATAATTTACCTCGTACTGAGAAATTCTCAGACACACTAAGCACTAAGAGCATTATTATTATTGTACTATATGGATTTGCAAACTTTCCTCTTCTGGAACCAGAAAAGAGAGAATGATCATTGCACTTCTATGTCATCTGAGCTGATATGCGTGACAGTTAGTGTTCCTTGAAACAAAATACATTTAATTGGCAAATCTCTTCTCTTTCTAAGGTACCAAAAAATTCACTTCTACAAAGCTTTTCTAGATGTCATATCTTACAACAATCACAAAGTTCAAAACTTTAGATGTTGGTTTCAAAAAGCAGACAAAAATATAATCATTTCCTATTTCTAGAGCTTATTTCATGATTTTCAGTGTTCTTGTTCTATTTCTTCTCTCAGACACCCGACAAATTTTGATCTTGGCTGGTTGTCTGTTTTCTCCATTTGTCCTATGGCTTTTTTTCAGTATTTATTCTGCCTCTCGAACTCTTGGTTTCCTGATTTCTTTTTTTTTTCTTTTAATTTTAATTTAAAAATTTTTAAAGATTTTATGTATTTATTTGACAATGAGAAAGAGAAAGAGAAGGAGCACAAGAAAGAGCACAGAGTAGTAGGCAGAGGAAGAGGGAAAAGCAGGGTCCCACTGAGCAGGGAGCCGGATGCAGGGCTCAATCTCAGGACCCTGGGATCATGACCAGAGCTGAAGGCAGTTGCTTAACTGACTGAGCCACCCAGGCACCCCAGGTTTCCTGATTTCTGATAGTGACCTGATCTCATACGTATTTCCCACTTAAATGCACATATACACACACAATTTTTGGGAACATGTAACCAATTGATATAATAAATATGTTGCCATCCCTGCACCATGAATCTCTGTATCCAATATATTTTATAATAGATTCAGGAAGTAGTAACCTTCTATCTTGGCACATACCCAGAAGGCATAGTCCTTTTGGTGACCTCACAGACCTTGCTCACACCCTAGGGCCACCTTCTGGAGGCTTCTTTCTTCCACCTCCATCATATTAGCCCTGCTCCCATAGTGGCATCTGGACTCTTTCTGCCTGCTTGCCTATCAGCATGGCTCCCGTACCCTGGGTTCATTTTCTGCTTTTTTTTTTTTTTTTTTTTGGTAACTATAGACCACTCTGGCCTGGGCTACCCACAAATTCCTTGGCTATCTCATGGGCTGCACTACCTCTTCTCCAATGAGGTCTGAACACAACCTGGGAGAGTGTCCTTCCTTCTAAGATTACCCTTTATTTTACTCCCTCTCAGCTCTAAGGTTTCCTTCAGAGCTCCTTCTACATCTTCAAAATGATTCTCCTCTCACAGCTCAAAAATAAATATTCTTTAATACTAACCTTCCCCTGCTATAATTACTGTGTGGTTTCTGTCCCCTAATTAGACTCATGATACACAAACTTGCAATTAAAAATAAGGAGTAGGGATGCTTGGCTAGCTTCATTGGAAGAATGTGCAACTCCTGATCTCGGGGTTGTGGGTTTGGGGCCCACGTTAAGTGTAGAGATTTAAAAAAATAAATAACCTTAAAAAATATTTACATAGTGTATTGGCCAGGCAGCTCTGAAGAGCTGAGAAGCCAAACAGGGGCTCTGAGGCAACCCAGAGATTAACATCTGCAGGAAGTTGCTGCCTTCACAAGTCTGGAAGGTCAACAAAGAGGCAATGTTACTAGAACTAACATTACCCACTGGAAGCAAGGACTACATGAGCCTCTCCGGCAAGATCTAGAAGAACTATAGCAGGGAGACCATTGCTATCTGAGTACTTGTCTGCCTTTTCCTTTTCTTCTTCTGGCAGTTCCTGCAGGTATGTGCTATTAATGGAAACCAGGTGGAAAGAAGAAAGAAGCTAAGGGGAGTCTGAGAAATGCATCTAACAGAGATGGCTCCTTTTTAAGACTGGATATCAGGGGAAGGGAGAGTGGATTCCAGAGGAAAAAACAAAAACAAAAACAAAACCCCCAAACAGACAAACAAACAAACAAACAAAACTATGACTGGCAGAGATATACTCCAGTCTAAGCAGTAGAATGGTGGTGAACATGTAACAATCAGCTTTTCACAAAAAAGCAAAGCCCTCATTTGCAGCCTTTGTCCACTTCCCTGGTGTGACTACTCTCAGTGTGACTGATGTCAAGAAACTAACACCCATGTCACTCCCCACAGAGCTGGTAAAGCACATTATTATACAGTATTTCTGCTATGCAAATACAATAGACAATAACCTCGAGTGTACAGATAATACCAAAATAATAAAATAATTCAAAATAAGTTTGAATAATATTTCTATTAAATGATATTTCTGTTTATAATGTATTTGACTGTAAGTTAGTATAGTTTTTTAATACTGTCTGTGTTTGACAGTTGTCTCTTCTGAGCTGGTAAGAGTTGGCCCCAGCACCAGGCTTGGTTTTTCAGGCATTCAGTGGCAGAGGACCAGTGGGTAATTGGATATACAAACCTGACACATAGGAAAGTGTGAAGTGGTGATAGAGATTTGGGAGTTGTCACCATGTGGGTGATACAAAAAAATGATGGAAGAAAGGGCATGGGGATTATAAAAGAAGGCTGAGGATTGAATCTTGGCTATTAATGGGATGCTGACAGTTGCAAAAGGACAGGAGCCCCTGAAGGAGACCAAGGGTGTTCAGAGACATAGGAAAAGAGCAGGCAGCCTTCAGACTGATAGCACTTCCCTGCCTAATTTGTATCATAAGCTTAGGAAATATAATATGTTAGAAACAGTACTCATGAAAGAAATCAGGACTATTTATTTACTATACCAAAGGACTGTAAGTTAATAAATGGATTTATCATAGAGCTTATTGAAGCAAAGACAATCTTAATGCCTTTAACTATGCTGTCTTTTTGCCATACATACATATTAACATATATGATATATATGTATATATGTTTTGTGTATGTTTTTTAGATTGTATAGTCTTTTGTGTGTTTGTTTTAAAAATTTATTTATTTTAGAGAGAGAGTACGCTCTCTCTCTAAAATAAATAAATGTTTTTTATACATAAATATATATATATTTTGTTTTATACATAAATATATATATGTTTTGTGTATGTTTTTAGATTGTATAGTCTTTTGTGTGTTTGTTTTAAAGATTTATTTATTTTAGAGAGAGAGAGTACTCTCTCTATTTTAGAGTACTCTCTCTCTCTAAAATAAATAAATCTTAAGCAGACTCCCGGGGGCTCCATCTCACGACCCCTAGATCACTACCCAAGCCGAAACCAAGAGTTGGGGGCTCAACTGACTGTGCCACCCAGGTGCCCCTGTGTGTGTGTGTGTGTGCGTATGTGTGCGTGTGCATGCATGTTTTAAGTGTAGTGCCTCTTTCATGTAAAAAGTACAGAGTGTCCATGAATTCGTAATTATTTTTTCAAGCATAGGTGTTGGTGTCTTAAACATACTGATTATAATTATCAACCGTGTCATTTGTTTAATAACAAAAATTTCCGATTTTCAGAAGCTGATGCCTAGATGTTATAATGGATGTTAGACATATTAAAAACAACAAAACAATCCACAATTTAAAATAATACATTTTACATATACTATATTAATTCTTTGTAATCTTTCATTTAAAAAAATATATAAAACCATCCATGTAGGTAATGAGAACATAATCCTGAATCCTAAGCAAACAAGCAAGCAAATAATAACCTAAGGGAAAAAAAACAAAGGAAAATTTGCTTGTGGGCAAATTTATATTGTGCCTATTCCTTCTGGAACATCATGCTGGGCACAGTATTGCACGTTCATATGAGCAGGAGGTGAGGCAGAAAGGATAACAGTGCTGCTGATTTCATTTCTGATTTATAGAAGCGAGAGGGGAAGCCTGGGAAATCTATTTTCCACCTATGACTGTTAGTTTATTCTTACTCAGGAGACATGGGCACAAAAGGAGGTCTTATTCTCTGTCAGCGGCCAAGTACCTCACCGGAAGTGATGTCATACCTGTCTCCAGAGTCCGCAGCTCAGTCCTTTATAATACTTCATTCAGGGTCAGGACAGTGAGCGCAATTGAACTTTGCAGCCCACCCCACCACCTCTTTCTTTACACTTACTGAAAGCTCTGCATTTTATAGGTACCTAGTAAATAGTGACTTCCAAGCCCCAAATCCTCAAGTGCAGCCCCTCTCTCTGAAGAAGTAATTTAGATGTGACTGAAATATAGGTATGTCCAAGAGAAAAATTGAACTGTAGTATACAGAACAACACGGTCAATACAATTTGGATTTTATAAAAACATATAATATTAAGATGTGCATATACAGATACTCACATACACATCGCATATTACATATAGAAGTAGAGAAAAGCCCCCCCCACCAAATTCCTCAAATGACAATAGGTAGAAATACTGGACAATTTAATTTTGCTTCCTTATGTAATTTTATGGTCTAAATTTTCTGCAAACAACATGAGTTACTCTTTCTTTTCAAAAATTCAGTAAGTACATGTTACTTGAAGAAAGAAAGGAAGAAAATGCTGTATTCGTGAGATCATATATTGAAGGCAGAACTCTTTAATGACTTTATCCCATGAATTCCTGCATTGTCAAGGTCACCTCACGGTGTGACATTTGTGTCTTCGTGTCGATTGAAGCACACTGCCAAACAGCTATAATACAGCCTTGCAAATGGATCAGAGCTGAATTATTCATGCAACAACCAGTGAGAGTAGATGGTCCCCAAATTAGAGGGCTGGTCCCTGCATTTCACGCACTTGTCCTTTTCTTTACAGAAGTAGCTTACACAGCGTGCTGAATATAGCCATCGGTAAGAAATGCTGATAACACTTCCTGCTGAAATGTCAGGTCTTTACTGTAGAGATAAGGGGAAGCAAGATGTCAGTGCCTTGCAATTGTATGTGCTAACAGAATACTTCAACACAGTGTCCAGAGTGCTGCTCACTAATAACATAGGAAGGGCCGGCATTTCTGGACAAATGAAAATGTTCCCTCTTGCTGTTCACACAGAGCATAATTAGAATACAAATATAGACACATGCGGAAAGCAACATGAATTTCTTAACTTTATTTGTTAAAAATGGTACCTCTAATAGGTGAGGGATTATGGAAATTTTGCAAAGTCTATCTAGGGAATAATTCATTTTTTCCTCTAACTTAAACGAGTCGTGTAAGCCTAACTTTAAAGTTCTCTTTTGATTTATCATAAAATCAGTAGTTTGGGGATTTTGCCTGTTGATTTGAATGCTAATGAATGGCCAGTTACTCAATGTGACAAGCTAAAGCCTTCTTTATCTCAGGTTAATATCAGAAAAAGCATGAAACTGCATATATATCTTTAATGAATGGGAAGATTAGTGTTTATCTAATAGCATCTATTCAAGGAGATGGCTGGCCCAGAGAACTATGCTGTTTTTTCTACACAGCTCTACCTGGCCAATAACATTGTAGCCGATAGAACCAATGCTTTCATTCCATTTCCTGTCCTCAGTGAAGTTAAACAGTCCTGAGATGGCTCACAGAATAACTAGAATGAGATAATGTACCAATTTTTCTAAATTAAGCACAGTTCTATAAATTGGAAACAAAGTTGGGAAGCCTGCATTGGTGCTTATCTGGGTCTGAGAAAACCCAGCTGTACCACTTTTATCAGTAGGACAGAACTTAACACCAACACTTGATCACCAGCTTTTAAGAGGAGTCTAGGTTATATGCATTCAGCTGAAATGTGCTCGGGGTAGAATTTACTCATAGGGGATGAATGTTTGTGCCTGGTGATGGTTGGTCTCAAGTTCTGGAAGTATGGCGTTACCAGACAGCTGTTGCTTTACTCCCACAGTTCTTGGGAGTTTTGCTCTGTATCTTCTCTGAACCATAACCTCCAGCATCAATAAAGGATGGCTGACATGAAAGTGCTGGTTGATAGTCTGCATGACGGGGCAGTCTCACACCACAGCCTGGACATGGATGACTGATGGACGGCAGCACACTTCAAAGAGCCTCTGGATCATATGCTAAGAAGAAACTATCGTAACTGCTTAGAAAGAAAGAGTTCAGACAATGCCAGCCTAAAGAACAACTCTGAAGTAAGGAAAAGTTGTCTTGCCCATTGTTAGCCTTTTTCCCTATGCCATTTTCCCCTCCTTTGGAAAGTGAGACTTCCTGCCTGGAGCCAGCCTGAGAAGTTCTTCCCACCCAGACGGCACCGCATGTTCTGATTCTCAATAAAATTTTATTGAAATATATGCATTCTGTGCTCCATTAGCTTCTTGTTTAAAGGCATTTTGAGTGAAGACAACTAAAATGTTCCTTGGAGCACCTGGGTGACTCAGGTGGTTAAGGGTTCAACTCTTGATCTTATCTTAGGACTTGACTTCATGGTTGTGAGTTTAAGCCCCATGCTGGGCTCTGTGCTGGGCATGGAACCTACTTAACAAACAAACAAACAGGGACACCTGGGTGGCTCAGTTGGTTGAGCAGCTGCCTTCGGCTCAGGTCATGATCCCAGCGTCCTGGGATCGAATCCCACATCGGGCTCCTTGCTCGGCAGGGAGCCTGCTCCTCCCTCTGCCTCTGCCTGCCACTCTGTCTGCCTGTGCTCGCTCTCTCTCTCTCTCTAACAAATAAATAAATAAAATCTTAAAAAACAAACAAACAAACAAAACAAACAAAAAAACCCACTGTATCTATACACAAATACACACATACATCCATATATACACATATATATATATTCCCTAATTATTAAACTTAAATTATTATGAACTAATTACTGCTAATTTTCTCTCCCACCTGGTTAACAATGAAGACTTATCCACTTGATTCTGGAGGTATTCACTGAATATCCATTACTCACTCCCTCCTCCCTACATAGGCTTCTAGAAGACTATATAAAATGATTAGGCACCATCTGCCATAAAGAAGCTCACAGTCTTGAGCAACATTAATACACTTGAAACACGTGATAATAGTTTAAATGCTAAAGTGGTTCAAAGAGAAGATAAATTTGGGTGAGGGAAGATATCTGCAGATGGCAGGATCTGGGCAGGTCTCATAGGATACATTTCATGTGTGTGAATAAAAGAGAAGGAAAACCCTTCTTGCGGAACAAGGAGGGCATGAAGAGGTAGGGTTTACTACACATTTCATTTTATATTGAATAAAACTAGAATGACTGTCATCTTGTTATAATCCCTTCTCATTCTCAGAGTGTCTAGTGTGTATTATAGATTATATATTTTTCTATGAGCAGGGACTCTCAATGAGAGAGTGATAATTACCACTGTAACAGGGTAAGGACTAGTTGGGGATTAGAAGAAAACAAGGTTGGACTGAGCCAGGTTATGTAGGCTCCTGCATTCAGATATGCATGGCAGAAAAGATCAAAACTATTTATTTACTGGAGTTGGAAAATGTCATAATAAATGTGATACTGAAAGATTAATCTGAAACAAGATATCAATAATGGCTTGTATGTTTAGATACATCCATGTATGTTTAGTACTTAGAGTTCCTAACTATTTGATTTAAAAAAAAAAAAAAAAAAGCATAGTCAGTGGAGTCCTGACAAAAAAGCCTAAGCCTCAGTCTTTGAGATAGAATTGTCTGCATCTTCGTTCAGCCACTCCTTATCTTTGTATCTTTAACCATACACAACCCTGAAGATTTTTATTTTTAAAGATTTTATTTATTTATTTGACAGAAATCACAAGTAGGCAGAGAGAGGGAGAAGCAGGCTCCCTGCTGAGCAGAGAGCCCGATGCGAGGCTCGATCCCAGGACCCTGAGATCATGACCTGAACCAAAGGCAGAGGCTTAACCCTCTGGGCCACCCAGGCACCCCAACCCTGAAGATTTTTAAATGATTAGATATTACAAAGAGGTAGACACTAAATATAACAAATGTGTAGTGATTGCCTAAAATGACACTATTACAGTTTTCGCTAACAGCTTTGCAGTTTATGAAATGGCTTTTTGTACTTCTGAAGCTTAGAGTCATGGAGGTTAGGAAGGCTTCAATTGCAGAATCCATCTGCAAAGCACCGTTGGTCTAAAGTGGAGTGGTGTCCAGGGGCATGGCTAATAATAGTTAGGGACGAGTGATCCATACAGAGATTTAGTATAAGATATCAGAAGTCCAAGGAAAGGAAAAGAATATAAATAGCTGATCCAACGATTTCTAGCCTTTGGTACAGGAAGAATTTTGGTACGAAGTTTGGGGCCATGTTAAATGCATTGTACATGAACATGTGATTCATTAGGAAACCATAGAAATGCCCCTTATGGGCACCCAATTCATGTGCTCTAATCCTTAAACTGATCCTTCCAGGTAGAATTCGTGTTCGAATTTTACAAGTGAGGATACAGCAGTTGAAGCAGATGGATTAATTTGCCCAGTCACTCCAGAAGAGAAGTAACCAAGATGTAGACCAAGGCCCTTTCCACCAGCAGCTCATATTCCACTGAATGCTCCAAACATTTGTACACTTGAGGTGAAATGCTGAGGCTTCTCAAGATTTCACATGTTAAAAAAGGACGGATACTGAGCAATAATTATGAAATTTGGTCTTAGAAGATCATCAAAAACCTAATGATTAGAATGATTAGGCCAGAACTTAAGGAATAAAGAGAGTTCATGATGAGTTTATTTTTTTATAAACATATGCTAATTTGGGGTCTGCCCTTTAGGAAGAGATGCAGGAATGTGCCATCTAAGATGGCTATTTGGTTGAGAGGACTAAAATCTATGATAGTTGCCTTATTTAATTAATACCCTGTCTTACTTTTGTTGCAAATGACATTTCAAAATACCAAGCTTCCAAAATTAATCCTAATTTCAATATAACATCAGTCAAAATTATACCATGTATTATTTGGAACTTCATCATGTGGCCATCAAGTTTCTCTGAAAACCAAACATTCAAGAATCATCATTATCAAATTCTGGGAGAGAAAACCAAGCCAGTAGTAATGGCTTGCCAGTCTTCCAGGTTTCAAACGTATTTTATAACTCACTTTAATTTTAAAAACATGGCATCACTGCAGGGATCTACGGATGCATCCGTGGGCCCCAGCAGAGAGGTTAGAAAGATGAGAGAAGGAAAGCACAATGAAACAGGGGAAAAAATCAGTAAATTGTGCAGGGCCAAGTGGCTTAGTACTTGGAAATAAATAGTCGTATCTTCCTATCAATCCTTAAAACAAAATACAGATGCATACAAGATTTTCAAGCCGAAAATTAAGTCACGAAATGTTTAGAACAGAAGTATTTTTTTCTTTGTTTTGTATAACTTTGGTGGGAAATGAATAAAGGGAAAAAAATCCTACTAAAATACTCATATAAAATTTCTTTAAGAACTTATATATAACAAAAATAATTCCATAACTAAAAATATGTAGTTGGTGAAAATAGAAGTATAAATTTCAAAGCAGACACAGTTTATTCAACTTTATATAAAAGATGCAAACCAATATCCTTTATATTAAGAAGCATTTATAAATCAAAGAAAAAGGATCAACCTCTGTAACTTTTTCAGGAGTGTGAAAGCTGAGAACAGAAAAGAACTGTATGATGAATAGCATCCATTAAAATAAAACAAATACAAATACATACAATGTTGAGGCATTGATACTCAGCTGTCAAAATTACAAAGCCTACACAGATCATTCATACTTGATATTAACTGGGCTAAGAGAAATAGAAACTATCATACAGTGTTCATGGTAAAGCAATTCAACAGAAAACACTTAAAATGTTCAAACTATTTGACATATCAATTCCATTTCTAAATTTTTTTTGCGGTTCTATCCAACTATTTATTAAGTATTCCAGTGTTGTTAGAGAGAAAGAAATGTAAATAATTTAAATCTTAATCACTAGGAGATTGCTTAAACAAATGTGTAATATTTATACAATGATTATCAGTTTTTATAAAGAATGAGTTAAAATATTATAAATTAATATGAAAAAATATCTACAAAATATCACCAGTAAAAATATGGTAGTGTCAGAATATCATATGGTCCATGAACTCATATGTGTTAAAACATTATCTTATTTAATATATATTAAATGTAATCTGAGATAATGAAAATTATACCTGGAATTATAATCCATGAAACACTTAACATGCTAATTTGTGGGAATTGATGGGGACAGAATTTTACTATGTATATCGGTATTGCTTTTATTTTAAACATTACTCAGATAACATTAATACTTGACCATGCATTTAGGTACTGTTTCTAATATACAGATAACCGAAAGCTAATATAACACTACCTGTTAATTATAGTTGAATAAAAAAATAAAATAACATACAGATAGCCATTCTATAATCAAAATAACTTTAAAATAGATTTTTTAAAATAGTAAGCAGATATTATTTATACAATTAATTTTATTAAATAATAACAATTTAATGTTTTATATTAAATTTTTATTTTTATTTTTTCAAAAAAATTTGTTTAACTTTATACTTTCTTTCTGGTTATATTTTCTTTGCCATCTACATTTTCTCTTCAGATGTCATAGTATTAATATTTTATTAAAAATATATTTATAGAGAAAAAAGTCTTACATTGCCATATAAATAAACAAATTTTGTCATCTTGCTAAAATTTTAATGATTTCAGTATATAGATATTATATGGTGAGATAATAGATGTGATATACAGTGAGATAGTAGATGTGATATCATATAGCGAGATAATTGATGTGATATGATTATTAGTAACCTGTAAGGATATTTCATTTTGTTTTATTTACAATGAAATTCTTACCTAGTTACAACAAAGTTCATTTAGGTTCTGAGCCTCTGGGTCTATGTTTATTTTCATAGTTCAGCTTATACAAGTTCTAAAGTTATGGTTATTATACAATAAAGTAATGGTGCCCTAATGATACCCCAATGCACTAAAAGAGTTAATTAAGTTTCATAGGTGAGGAGTACACTCAGGAAGTAGTTTACATAGTTTAATTACTAGTAAGGCAGTGAAATATTTACAGAGAGCTTTGAACTCTCCTAGTGAACTGGTGAAGTCATGCAGGCCAACCAGATGTTTTTGTTTAGTGTTCTTTTACCATTTGTTAGGAAATTAGACAGGGGAAGAGAGAGTGAGAGAGAGAGAATGAGAGAGAAATTCTGAACTACTAGCCTACAAGCAAAGCTGCTTTCACTCCCTCAAATAGTATGGTACTTGAAATGGAAGCAATGGTTTTTGCTAGTGTACTTGAGACCAGACCCATCTATCTATCATCTATCTACGTATATACATACATATATATAGGCATTTATTGAGAGCTTCTGGAAAGTGTGAGTCTAATGATCACATTGAAAACATTAATGTCCTCCTCATGAGGTAACAACATACCAGATTAAGTCAATTTGTAATTTTGGTGTTAATTTTCTAAAACTACTGGTTATATAAATCATGTATGAAAAATTACTATCTGTATTCAAGTGTATTATTAGACTTCAAAACAGTGTAAAAAACAGACTTTTTAGAAGTGGTCTTCTATGAATAATCAGCCAGTCCATGCTTAGGCAGTACCAATTTCCTTCTTTAAATTTCAGTACTTTCCACCAAACTTATCTTAAATAATTTTGACCTAGTAGTTATTTGTATGCACAAAACCTGTTCACACGGGAGACTGTGCAGTGTTGCATGCATTCTTAGTATAAGGACTATAGAACCAATTACATGTATTAGAAATAAAAGATGTGTCACAGGCTTAATGCTATGTAATAAGAAAGGAAGAAAGTGGCAGAATATGTTATAAAATCAACTTCATGAACAAAGTATAGAATTATTTCAAGGCCAAAAGTTCTGCCGTTCAACAAACAAATGAAATATAAACAAAGAAATTAACATGACTGACCCAATCCCTAAACCCTATTATGGCAAAGTCATTTCAAAAATTTCTAATTTGTTGAACTAATGTTGGTACCCGTGATGGGAGACTTTGGAAAGCTTGCTTTTCCTCTTCTTTTTAGGAAATTTTACATTAAAAATGTAATTCAGGGCACCTGGGTGGCTCAGTCAGTTGAACTTCTACTCTTGATTTCAGCCCAGGTCACGATCTCAGGGTCGTGAGACAAGAGCCCTGCCTCAGGCTCTGAGCTCAGGACAGAATCTGCCTGAGATTCTTTCTCTCTCTCTCTAAATAATTAAATAAATAAAATCTTTAAAAAATATAATTAATAAAAAATATGTCATAATTCTGTTCTTCAGAGAAAGTAGGATGTAGCAGAAAACTAGGTGGTAAGGTTTATAGAAACTTCAAAATCAAACAACAGAGGATTTATAACTGCTTCAGAACCCTGAGAAGTGATCATTTTCAAGTAAGGTTACAAATATTTTACTCTCTTTTGGACCTTTAACTTTCATTTATGACACGTTTTCTTCATGATGTGGCAGAGTTAACACAGACAACATCTTTTTTTTTTTAAAGATTTTATTTATTTATTTGACACAGAGGGAGAGATCACAAGTAGTCAGAGAAGCAGGCAGAGATAGAGGGGAAAGCAGGTTCCCCACTGAGCAGAAAGCCTGATGCGGGGCTCTATCCCAGGACCCTGAGATCATGACCTGAGCCGAAGGCAGAGGCTTAACCCACTGAGCCACCCAGGCGCCCCCACAGACAACATCTTAATCAAATGGGCTCTGCCTTATTTGGATTATGTTTACCTTTAGGCACTATAAGAGAAAGAAGTATACATCCAGAAGAACCCCACATTTTTCTCAATTTCTCTTACAGTTATAAGCATTCTAAGGCAGTATGTGCCAGTGATGACATGTATACTAAAGATTCTTTTAATCTTTTATTGAAAGAAAAATGTGATATTTCAAGTACATAATTCACAAGATCAATTGCTGTACAATTCTATTAAATGCATGTAGCTTTCTCTTTCTGTCTGTATGTGGCAGGATAATTTATTGGGACATTAATTCTGACAGTTCTTTGTATAACCATCTTTCATGTATTCCCAACAGGTGGACTACAAACGCCCTTGCCTCAGTAGAAATTAAAAAGAAGCTCCTTTTCTGACCTTTGTTATTGAATTTCCGTGCTCAGGGGCCAGGATTATTCAGGGATCAGAGAGAGATTTACCTACACTGGAAAAGCTATGGAGGTCAGGAAGGAAGCTTCAAGGCCGGAGGCACCACCTTTTCTTGAAGCTCATAAAACTTACCCTTCGGGGCCTTGAGGTGCAGGAAAGCTTTGCAGGGTCATGAGCCTGATTTCTAAATCATACTTTTTCCCCTAAACTTTTTATTGCCATATAATATTCATAGAATACTCAAATTCTAACCAAAGTAGTACCAATCCATGTGTTCTTGGAACCACCAGCCAGATCAAGTAAAGAAATTTTATATATTATTTTCTTTTCTCAAAGAGATCTTTTCCAACTAAGTTCAGGACCGTAGAACACTTGGATCCTCATTCTAGGTGTTAAACATGGAAAGTGACAGGACCTGAGCTGAAGTCAAGAGGGCCAGGAGATCACTCTTGACATGATGTACAGGGTGGAGGAGGCTTCCCACCAATCAGCAAGATTACTGTACACAAACAGGATTCGTGCAAGCAGCCCAGTCTTGATTGTTCGAATGCCAGGTAAGTCTGGAGGGTACTTCCCAGGAATAATCATCAGGAAACGAAGACCCAAACAGGATTCCCTGACATTATATTGTTATATGGGATGTGAAAATATTGGCAAAATTTAGAAAATGGGAAATGATCTCCAGTATAGAATAACATCATCAAATTCACTGACAGCCCAATTAAGATGGAGGCTTCAAGTTATATTCTGGATTCTGGTTCAGTCAAAGAAAATAAAGGAATGGTATTTTCTTTTCTTGTTCTTTTCTTTTCCTTTCTTTTTTCTTTCCTCTTACTAATTATCTTTTGTTTTTATTTTTTAAATTTTTTGCCAACCTGAATGTGCAGAGGTTATGTTATGATGACCAATAGCAAAATCCTAAATCTCAGAGGCTTAACACAAAAATGTATTTCTTATTCCTGTGGCACTGGTTGGCCACAGGGCTCTGCTCATATTCATGGAAGGTTCCAACCTGGCAGACATAGCCTCATGATGTGCCTGCCTGTGGTCAGTGCAGCAGAGGAAGGAAATGTGGTCAAAAGTCCAGGGGTTCTTCAAGCTTGTGCCCAGAAGTGACACATGTCACCTGATCTCCCTCAAAGTCAGAAATTAGTGCAGCCATACCATGCATTTGGGTGAAGAGCACTAACCACCACCACAGAATTCATTCCAGCTACATAAACTTTAGCTTTTCAATTTTCCTCCAGGAACTGTTTGAATGCTAATGCAGAAAAAATATATTACCTTTCTATATATTTAGAATATTCTCAATGAACATACTAATCTCTTTTGTGGCCCACTTAACAAGACTTCCATTTTTCTTGCCTGGCAATGGATAAGCTAATAATTGTTTTTCAATTTCCAAAGATTATTTGTCAGTGTAGATATTTTATCAGGCTTTAGAATTGTATGCCAAGACAATGTGAGTATATATTTTACTTCTTTATTGTCTCTTGCAAATATAGAGGCTGTATTCCTTTAGATGCTGACTTTAAGGAAGTGCTTTATAAGAGTTTTTGGTGATTTATGCTTTATTTTGTATTCTGTTTTTATTAGAAACAGGCCAGTGGCTTCTAGTGTTAGAATTGGAATTTGGTTCACTGACAGTAAAATAACAACCATTTATCATAAACTTTCAATCCATTCTTGTTCTCTTCATTATTTGAATGTGGATAGCATCCATAAAAATGAAAAGTAGCTTTCACACTCCAAAACAGACACTCCACTTAAAGCTTGAGAACTGGTAGGGTGTAGTATTTAAGCACATGCATTTGGAAGCCATACTGGCCTGGGTTTGAATCTCAGCCTTGCCACTGTGTAACTGTGTGTAAATTCTCTGTAATTCAGTTTCCTTTTCTGAGGACAATCATAGCTACCTTCATAGATGGCAGAGGAAATGAATGGAATTTAAATGAATGAGTGGCTGTAAAGTGTTGAGAGTGTTTGTTACATAATAAGCTCGATGTGGGCATTTGCTTTGATTATTATTACTATTACTATTACTATTATTGCTGTTATTACTTCAAATGTTGGAGAACCCTAAATGGATTTTTGCCAAACGGTTTCATTGCATTATATAAAGTATTAGTACAAGTGATCTTGAAATATAATGGGGCTTAAAGTATTGTCACATTTATTTTCAACTACTATCTCCTGGAAAAAGAAGCAGGAAAGATTAAGTAATCTGTATATAGTAACATAGCTCATAAATGGTATCATGTATGTACCAAGACAGTCCAGTGCAAAATCAGAGCTCCCAACACAATATACACGATACCTCAACATCGTTCTTGACAGATAAAGTCCAAACACACACCTGATAAAAAGTAAGCATTCTGGAATAGAAGTCAGCTGATCTAGGATTGCAATGGAAACTGACAATGTAGTTATTTTTTCCTTAACAGTATAACAAGAGCACTGCACTTACTTCAGGACTATCTATGTGGCCATAGCATTTTCTGAAACAACCTTTTCATTTGGAAACAAACTGTCCTGTTACATACATATATTCCATATAGTCCATATACATGTAGATGATACACATTTTCTAATGAAAATCATTTGTGTGAAAGTTTTCTTGATCAAAATACATCATACTAGACTGCTCTCAGTTTTGCTTCTGTTTTTCTGCTTCACATGTTTCTCTTTAATACCAGCTTGCTAAAGCCTTCTTTTTCCTATTGTGCTTTCAGATACTGGCTCTTCTAAAAATTAATCCTGTTGTAGAGATTAATTTTTTGCCCACAAAATCCAGGTCTTTTGAGAAAAAAAGTCTTGATCCTTGAAATTTCTCCAAAATGTGAGCTATATGGCTTAGTTTTTGTAACTGAAGCCACATCCTTGGGTTTTGTTTGGTTGTTTTGTTTTTGTTTTCTCTGGAAAGTTTATCTCAGTGATGCAGTTAAGGATAGCAGCGACTGGCTTGTGAGCTCTTATAGGAGTTGGCAGTGACCCATATACAGAGCTTTAAGATTTACTGACAGTTGTTTTCTGCCCGCAATTAGATTTCCTTGCTAAGCAACCACTGAAAAATCTTCTCACCTGGCCTAATCATGAATGGATTTGAAAACACATGGTGATGTGTATTAATTCATTCACTAACAAGAATTTATAACACCTACCATATAGAAGGGTATTTGGAGATCTTAAAAAATAGTGAGATCGAAGGCATACTCCCTGTCTTCAGGGACAACACAACAGAGTGCAGGGAGAATACAGTTAAATTGAAAATTATACCAGTGTTTAAAAATTATATGGTGTTGAAGTTGGTGTGGGAGAAGCTGGGGAGAACTTCTTGAAAAATATTATATCAAAGCTGAATTTTGAAAGATAAATGGAAGGTCTATCCTTGAAGAAAATTTAGAAGAATATTCCTCCAGGAAAGAAGGAACAGCAGGTATGCTTAGAAGCAATAATAGGCATGACAAGTCAAAGAACTAAGAATAGCTTTACATTGGCTGGACCATAACATGAGAGGTACAGAAACATGAGGAATAATTGGAAGAAGTGGGGAAAGACTTAGTACATTAAGGGTTGGTCAGTTCCAGTCTACTAACCAGATCAGCCTGGAAGCCTATTTTTGTAAATAGAATTTTATTGAAACCCAACCATGCCTGTTTATTTACATATGCACTATGGCTTTTGGCACATGAACAGCACAGTTGAGGAGATACACCAGACATCTTGTGGTGCTCAGAGCCTAAAATACTGTTCAGCCCTTTACAAAAAACTTTGCTCAGCTCCAAGCTAGATCACATGTCTTTCTAAAATTTGTAAATGTTACCACGAAAAAAAGAAAAATGTTACTGATAAACATTAAACCAGGGAATTGGGTTACACTGTGCAGAATGCAGTAAGAAAATGGCAAGAATAGAAACAGGGACACCAACTAAGCAATTTTTGTACCTGAAATGCTCTACAAGCTTAGACCTGAAGTCAGGAAAAGTCAGTAAGAATAAAAAGGAAGAGGTACATTCAAGAGACTATAAATTGGCTAAATTATTGAGAAGTCATTGAGAATTAATGCCTGGCGGCATATATGGAATAAAAAAAGAAATCTATGGGATAATGAATGATAAGATTTTGAATTGGGCATCCAGAATGTATTTGAGCTTGTTCATAAAGATAGGGAATGCAGGATGGATGGATTAGAAGAAGAGCATTAATAATACATTCTGTTTGAAACTGGTTGAGTTTGAGGTGATTATGGAGAAATAAGTGGCCAAATCAGGAAGGTGCTTTCATATGTGGGTGTAGAGCTGGAGAGGAAGCACTAGACTAGAAATAGATGTTATTAGTTTGGTAGTCGAAACCAGTTGGTGAGTCACTGAGGAAGAAGTGCTAAAATAGCCAGAGGCAGATGGCCCAAGATTAAGACAAAATAGTTGATGGAGTTTCAGAAGGAATGCTGTTTCAGAGTTTAAGGAAGGAGCTTATGAATAAAGGTGATAAATGAACAGGAAGTGGTTAAGAGTACTAACTGCTGGAGATAAGCTCAGTTGGGGGTGACAAGCGCTCATGTGACAATCAACTAGTAAATTATCGGTCACATTCACTTAGAGAAGTCTCGGTGGAGTAGTGGTTATGAAAACCAGACTGAACTGGGCTAGGCAGGGGTAGTGAGGTTAGGAAGGCAAAGCAGTAGTAAAATGAATATGTTAACAAAGCTGGCTACGAAGAAAAGAGAAGATAGATAGAGTAATAGCTTGGGGGAAAAGTTTGGCCAAGGCTTTGTTTAACGATCTAGCATTTTTATATGATGAAAGGATATAGTGAGAAGAGAAGGTTGCAATGGAAATCACATTGGCTTTATAGTTAATGAGACTTGTTTTGAATCCCTACTCTGCCCAGTGCTAGCTGTATAAATTTTACACTTTGCTGAACTGTTCTGAACTTTAATTTTATGTAAAATGCAGATAGTAATTTCTATCATAAGGGCTAATATTTTGAACTGAATGAAATACTGTTGGCAAAGTGCCTAGCAAAATGCCTGCCATATAATAGAAGTGCAATAAATTATACTCTTCATTATTTTTATTAATAACAGTTATAATTACTTTTATATGCCTATTATTTAAAGCCAATGCAGGTTTTTTCTTGTTAAACCCATCACTCTCAGATGACTTCAAGTACTGAGAAGCCAGGGAATCACACATAGCCCAGAAGCCCAAAGACAAAAAGGAGATTTCCCTTGCTGTAACCTTGGGCAGTTGGGAATGCAAGGAGACTCTTCTGGAGAAGGAAAAGTGGGATGAATAAGGTTTCTGTATGAAGGTTTTTGTAAAGGTGTATGGTATCATCCAAGGCAAGTTTACTTCTCTTCATTTTAGTGTTTGTAATGAATGTATTTAATGCAAATGTTGGGATAAAAAGAAAAAAGAAGTTTTGGATCATTGTAATGAAGGTGCTCATTCTCTTTGGCCTAGAGTATGGAAGGTAATTTCTCACAAGTAGCTCTGTGCTTAGAAAAGTCCTCAAAGCCTCACAAATTTGTGAAGAGAGCTCTCAGTATGGCATGGTCAGCTTCTCCTTAAAAGAAACAGAAGGAAACTCAATATATTCATTCCTAGACTTATTTACAAATCATTCTCAGGCCACAAAAATAGCATAGAATTAATCATTTTAAGGAAAGTCCCTACTTTATTTCTTCTGCTTGAATGTAGCCTATGTTTGTTCTGCAGTACTGAGCTTATAAATTCTTATACTTCCTTATTTGGAATTATCCTTGTGAGTCAAAATCAGACCATAAAATCTGTAATGGTGCAGACTAAACATGAGCAACACGCTTCCACTACACTGACCAGAAAGGAAAAAAAAAAAAATTTATATATATACATACATACATATATATGCATATATGTATTGTGTGTGTGCATATATATATATATATATATATATATATTCTCTTGGTCTAGTAACTGAGGAGAAGATAAAACATTTCACCTCAAAATGAGGCAGGAACCTTACTTACTTCTTTACTCTTACTCTTTATTCTTAACTTTCGCCGGAATTCGATGTCTAGTGGATAAATACAAATAATTTATCTTTTCCTGCAGTAATCTTATCTCTGTTGTAGAGCCATTTTCATTTGTAAGTCTCTGTGGTGATAAAGAGGACCTTTCCTTCTGCCTTCCCATCTGCTCCCTAAAGAAAACAAATATTCAAGGAAGCGATGTCATAAAAAGTGCCTGTCTGTGTGTGGTCTCTGGCCTGCTTAATGTAGAATCAAAGGACTCCGTGGGACTTGAAGAGATTTTTCAGCTCATTCTACAACTTCCAGACAAGGTTTCACCTAAACCCTTTTGAACAGACTGGTTTATACGTATGTGTTTAGGCCAGGCATCTGAAGAGTTATCCTAACTGACTGTCAGTGAGTTTATTCTCAGGTTTAATCTCTCTTAATGTATCTCTGGACAATGAAACCCATATCCATGTGTTGGGCCTTAAGTGGAGAACCTTTGGCTATTTAAAGCTTGCTATAGATCATTTTTAGCACTCTTCCATCTTTGAACTATTAACTATGCCAACCCTTGATCTTACTGGATAATCAGACACTTTAAATGGTAGCAGAAATTTCAAGAATAAAAATAAGAATAAAACAAAAACAAAAAAGAAACACAGAAAAAGCCTCAAAACACAGAAAAGCAAAATTTTTGTTAGTGTACATGCACTCCCATTGGGATAAGGGGGTGGCATATGAGAAAAGAGCAAGAATAGACTATCTAAGTGTAGGAATAATAGTCTAAAGCATTTTTTTTTAATTAGGATTTGTGGAGCTTCACGTTGAATAGAAAAAATTCATATTTCAGAGGCAGGATAGTTAACATTTGCAAGCTAATTAGATGGACACCTAGAAACAAAGAACACGGAAGTATGTCAGTTTTCAAGAACAAAATTCATGGTTGATTTTGAGTGATTTGCAGGTACAAAACTTGTTCTAAGGTCTTACTATTCCAACATAGATGTGTACTCCTTAACAGAACCCAAGTACCCTCTAGCCTACCTGTCTGTGAAGTTGTGCTGAGAAGCTGGCCAGGTAGGCAAAGGTGCCCAAGAAGCCCCACCTGGTCCTTTGAAGTCTTCCTGACCCAGCTACATTAACAGCCAAACTTCAAAGATTGAGGCTTCATCATTTTTTGTGATCCAGTCATTGTATTCAGCTGGTGATGTTAAATCGGGAATGATTTAGATGCTCCCAATTAAGCTTTGCAAATGAAATTAAAAGTTCAAAGTACCCAGCTGCCTGTAAAGTGAGTTGGCAAAGTTGAGAGAAAGCTGTGGTAGTTTGCTTTGAAGCTTATTTTGTTTTGCCAGTGCATCTCAGAGAGTTGAATGTAATGGGAAACTTGCTTAGTATTCTGATTTTGGGGGGTCAGTGCAGTCTGGGTCAAAAACACAGTTTATATTGGACTACATTCTTTCTGAGTCACAAGATGGGATTCTATTAACTTAACCCCCACCCCAGACAGTCACCACACACATACCTGTAACTTGACGTATTTGAACAGTAGAGGTGAATTGAATTTCCAAATTTCCCTCGACCACCCTCTGTGCAAATGTTTTTGAGTCACTACTATTGAAACCATACATCACGCTTGGTTGGCTCTCTATCGTAAAAAGCTTTGGAGAAGGAAGGTCAAAAGTTGCATTTGCACAAGGTTAGAAGGGATGATAATTACAGAATCAGGTTCCAAGAAACAAGCTAACACAGTAAATAAAATCTAATGGGCCCCACTTGATCAAAAATGATGGAAGAGTTTCTGCTTTGTAATGGTTAGATTCTCAAATATGAAAGTGATTTCAGAGTTGCAGCTTATGGCATTTTTCAAAGAGAATGATCAAATAAATACTGGAAGTATCTGATTAAATATGGGTCTATAAATGAATGCTGATGTTTTATTGGGGGGGGGTTGGAGAGGAGGAGAAAAGACCAACAGTAACCTGGCATTGCTTTTAACGTAAATGCTTTATAGTTTATTATACAAGTGAAATATGAGCCAGACCCTAGAGGCATTGCATTAAAGTGCTGCAAGCAAATCTGCCTGCCCAGAGAGGTCTCCTGCTTTCCTGTTCTTGTCTCTGCCTCTTAATACATTTTCCAGGTTAGCATCTACTGTTTTCTCCTGCTTGTCTCCAAATGGGATGCATTGTATCTTTCCAGGACAAACCTGAACTCTCTGAAGAGTACATCAAAGCTCTCTTGATGAATTCCCAGAACTTTCCTGGGAGGCAGGGGCATTTTCATCTGTTAGAGAAAAATCATGCAGTGAAATATGAGCAAGTTGCAATGTGCCCCCGGGCAGAGTCAGGGTAGAGACTATATCCTGACTCCCAACCGATCCCCGCTGCCTGGTGCCTGTCTATCCTGATAAAAACAGTAGCAAAAACAAACAGTTAAAGAACTGGGCTGTGAATATGGTTCTTTTTCCTAAGAGGAAGATGGGGGGGGGTGTGTGTCCTGTTTTATACATATCTTTTCAACTGCACTTTACATCACAATAAATATTCAAGAAAAATGCTTCCAGTAAAATGTCAAAGTTGAAAGCCATCTTCCATTCTAAGCTAAGGTGACCTCCCAGTTAGGGCACAGACGCGCTCTTTCCCCTATTTCTCTGACATCATTGAGGGGTCTGCAAAGGATGATAAGCTGTGGGGAGTTCTCGGGGTATTTTCGCAGTCCCTGTGAGTGATCAGGATCCCTCGGGGCATGTCAGCCAATGACAGAAGAGTTATCACAACCCCAAATTTCTAATTTCATTGTCGATCAAGAAGCCTTTTGACTTCGGGGAAAAAATAGGGCCAAGAATACAGCAGTCCCTGTGTTTGCAAGCCTGCTGAGGGCAGCACTTGAACAGTGACTTCTACTGGGGCCTCTTTTGTGACGGAGAAGGATCAGAATGTGTGCACGTGTGCGGGGAGCCCACGAGTGCATGGGCTGCCTTGGTGGTGCCCCTCCAGGAAGTAGCTGCACGATGCTGCCAAAAATGGAAAGAACAGAGAACGATAGGTGGTATATCCATGGAAGCCAAACCCAGTTGTATATCCTTGATTGTTTTTTTCCCCTCTGCTCCTATGTGGCCCCTGGGGTAAGAAGAGGTAAAATAATATTGGAAGTAAAAAGAGAACCTCTTAAAATATGTGGGATACTTTCTGGCATGGGAACATTTTAAAGGCTGCCTCGGGGTCACCCTTGATTTACTTAGACTTCCTTTAATTTCAGAGGATGACAGAATCACCAAGAGAATAGATAGATGTTTTAAAATAAAATCTGATTGAGGGGACATGAGAAAATTAAAATTGCTGATTTTTTCCACAGAACCTGGAAATGACTTGTCATAGAAATATTGAGGCTCTGTCTTCCCAGGTCAATTTATGTCTCTCGTTAGGAGGTAAGAGTATGAGGAGCCATGTGTACTTAAAGGCCACTTGATTTCTCTTCATGATGTAATTTTTATTATTATTTTTTAGATTTTATTTATTTATTTATTTGACAGACAGAAATCACAAGTAGGCAGAGAGGCAAGCAGGGGCGGGGGGGGGGCAGGCTCCCCGCTGAGCAGAGAGCCCGATGTGGGGCTCTATCCCAGGAAACTGAGATCATGACCCGAGCGGAAGGTGGAGGCTTTAACCCACTGAGCCACCCAGGTGTCCCCATGACGGAATTTTTAAAAACTACATGTCACTCATTAAAGATAACATTAGGCTACTGAGCGATACGTCAACCTTTTAAATTTTTCTAAATTCCACTAGCAGTGTAGGTCAACATCGCCCAAATGATAAAAATACAAGGCAGTTTGGAAGCTATTTATTATAACTCCATAGGAGTGGGAATAGTGGTCTGAACTATGCTCTAAACTATTCTGTAGTTATGCTGGCTATATTAACATCAACTAATAATATATGTAATATATAATAATATTATATTAGTCTTGGCTAATGACTAATGTTGTCCTTCCTTCATGTCCCAAAGAATCAGAGGCGATAATCACCTTGATCATTGTGGTTGTATGCTGTAACTTTCAAAGTCTGCTCTTCCCCTCTGTGTTGAACCATCTTTTTTTTTTTTTTAAAGATTTTTTTTAAATTTATTTGACAGACAGAGATCACAAGTAGGCAGAGAGGCAGGCAGAGAGAGAGGAAGGGAAGCAGGCTCCCCACTGAGCAGAGAGCCCAATGCAGGGCTCGATCCCAGGACCCTGGGATCATGACCTGAGCCAAAGGCAGAGGCTTTAACCCACTGAGCCACCCAGGCGCCCCGAACTATCTTTATCCTTAAAGAAAAGTTCTGACATTAATCAGGACAGGCATGACTCACAAAATGGGGTCTTTCCTGAGAATGAGGGGAATATTAATGCCTATGCTGTGATTTTGTGATGAGGAGTAGAAGGAATGGCATACAGTGGGCACTTAATAAATGGTAAATTATTACTTGCACATTATCTACTTTAAGTTCTTGGAAACATGTCAAATTTTTCATGGGAGTTATCTGACTTCTGTCTTTCTTAAACTGTCAGCAAAAAGGGCAAAAAGATGTGTTAGTTCCTGTCTAACATAGTTTCCTGGTTTCTATTTCCACTGTGTATTTCAAACTGTTAGAGTTAAAGATAAAGAAACTGCTACTCAGAAAGCTTGTGATCCAGGATTGTTACATTGTCTGTAATTTATTTTTGAAATACCCAACATAAAGGGCATGACATATATATTTACTTCAATTTATATCATAGGAACAGTTTGTTAACATTCTAAGTATTCTAGTCAGAAGTAAACACTCTGGGTGATTAGTAAACATTTGAAAAATGTATGAGTAGTTAACATTTCAAAAGGAGAACAAACAATAACATAAACCTAAACAGTAACAACAAAAAACTCTAAGTCCACACCCCAGAAGAGTCTGTTCCCAGCTCTTCATCTTCCCTAAACACTGCATTTTTATTTAAAGATTTTATTTATTTATTAGAGAGGGAGAGAGAGCACACAAGGAGGCAGAGCAGCAGAGGGGAGAGAGAAGCAGGCTCTCCGCTGAGCTGGGAGCCTCAAGTGGGGCTCAATCCTAGGACCCTGGGAGCATGACCTGAGGCAAAGGCAGATGCTTAACTGATTGAGCCACCCAGGCACCCCTACATGGTTGTTAATGAGCATGGAAATGCTACAAATTTCGTTTCATTGGTGAGAAGCGTGATTTTTAAGATAGGTAGATCAGGTGGAAATATTGTGCAGCTCTCCTGCCCTTGCGTGAGTAAAGTACGAGAACACAGTTTGCCCAGGAGCACATAGTATTCAAAATGACATTCAGGTTTTAAGATTCCTTCATGCTACTTTTAGTCACTTAGGATTCCTTAAGGAAAAAAAAGAATTAAATTCTGCCACTAGCCTATTTTTACAGCTCTCAGTATAAAACTTTCGTGCAATGGGCTGTCATGTCAGGTAAAAGTCCAGGAAACTGGGCTGCAATGAGCTTACATAATGGGTTGAATGACTGTTTTATTGCCTATTTAGTGATAAATATTTTGTATGTGATAGAATTTGATCTGAAACTTTTTTCATTGTAAAAGACCACCTGATAGTGAAGTCAAAATGGGGAGAAAAAATCCCATCTGCCTCTAACTGAAAATTAACCACATTTTTATAAAGCAACTGAATTATTCTGGAAAACCAAATCGACAAAGTCCATAACCATATCACATCTAGTCTGGGACACATCCCAGGATCCAATCCCAGAACTGACTCTTGGCTTCCATAAAATCCTTATGCCTCTTTGAAGAGTCTCCTCTGTATTTATCATTGATCCTAATCCTGGGAAATCACTTGTAAATACCTAGCCTGGTTTTAGGAATGATGACACTGATCAAGCAGTATGAACCTCTCATTTTCACTTTTCAAATCCCCTACTTTCCAGAAACAGCCTGTGGCTCTTTATGTTTTGATGGACATTTCAGACCTATGGTTTAGTGCTTCTGTGAGAGTTGTTTGATGAGATGATCACTGTGTCATGGCAGACCCTGACATTCATAAACCTTTACCTTAAAACTTCTAATCACCAAAAAAACCCAAAAAACAAAAAAAGCCCCATCAAACCAAAAACAACAACAACAAAAACCAAAAAACAAAACAAAACAAACTTCTAGTCACCATAACGTGATTATGGCAAATTAATTTTGTGGGAATATTTTTCTCTCCCAAGTAGATCATATTGTCTGTGGGGATGTAGGTTTCAATAGAAGCAAATCTAACTTCTGTCAGCAGGAGAACTAACAGAACACAGGAGTTACATCAATCACAGAAGTTTTTTCTCCTCCCTCCATTTTTTATTCCTTTCTTTCCTTCTCTCTATCTCAGAAATTTAAGAGTTGAGTTTGGAATCTTCATACTATTCCAGCTCCATAATGATTATAAACCATTGCACAGCTATAGGGAGGGGATTGAGAATGGATCAACTAACTAGCAAATCTGAATGCCTCTGATCTCAATTTCCCCTCCAGCTTGTAGGGACAAGTGTCACCATAGACCATAAGAACAGCCAGATGGGAGGTGGCCTGTGTAGCTCAGCCTTCTGAGAAGTTCAGACTCAGGAATTTTTCAAGTCTTTTTGTGGGTAAGGGGAGGAAAAGAGAATCATACATAAAATTCATTAGAGCTCTCCCTGTTTAGTAACAGAAATCTAAACTATATTGTCATTAAATATTTTTAAATGCATTCAAACACTCCATTTACATATATTAAGTGATAACTTAGAGTAATTATAGACCTTCAAATATTTTGGGGCTGTCTCTCCAGAAAACATTATTTCCAAATATGGTTTTAAAGTCTTTTTTATAATAGCTAGCATTTAAAAATGTTCCATACTTCAATTCACTTAAATGTCTGCTTGCTATTAATTCCCTTCTGCTGTAGACTTATCATATCCCCTTTCCTTCATTATGTCACAATAATTATGCTTTATCAAGATTATAAAGCATATGCCATCAGATATTTCTTGGTGTTTTCTGTAGTGAATCTTTCATATTGTATGTTCGTGGGCCTCTGTGGGCTTTGTCTGCATGTGGATGCTCCTGCTTCTGTTTAGTTATCTCTGAAAACTAGTCAAGTTTTATCCTGAACTAATGTATTGTTTTTTTATAAAGAAGTTTGCTATATTTTTCTGAGGCACTTTCAAGGTCATTTAGGTATACTGTAACATTCTTCAATCTCTTGGGGAAGTCTTATTTGCTAGTTCCTTTTGGCTGAGTGAGGAGGGAGGCAGTAATGTGGCAAATTTTATTAGGATGACTTTTGCAAAATTTCTTCTACATTTTGGTGTAATTCCTGTGCACAATTCCAAACCCAAAGTACCTAGTCAAGTCTTTCAAACTCACAGATAGCTTGCCTTTGTCTTTCTTGTATTGAGAGCAACATTGGAAATCTCCACTTAAACTGCCCACTTGCACTTCAAAATCAACATATTTAAATTTAACACATTAACCTTTCACTAAAGCTTCCCCCCATTTGGCCTTCTGGCACAGTGAGTGCCACTACCCACAGTGAGTGCCACTAACCCAAATCAGAGCATCACATTTTACTCATCGCTTTTTTTTTTTTCACTTCCTCAAAATACCAATTTGAAAGTTTTGTCAATTCGACTTTTATGGTCAATTAAACTGGATTACTGTGAAAGCCTCTTAACTAGTCTCACTATCTCTAATCATGACCACATTCGATTTCTTTACTCCACAGTGGACAAAGTGATTTTTTTCTTTCTTTTTTTTTTAATTTTTTAAATTTATTTGAGAGAGAGGGAGATAGAGAGATCTCAAGTGGGGGGAGCAGAAGAGGGAGAGGCAGGAGCAGACTCCCTGTTGACCAGGACCTCTGGATCATGACCTGAGCCAAAGGCAGATGCTTAACCAACTGAGTCACCCAGGTACCCTAAAGTGATATTGTAAAACTATATCCTGTATGTTACTTCTTACCTAAAAAAGAACACCTCCTTATCAACCTTCAAATGAAGCTCATGCTTTAAAAAAAAAAAAAAGTATTGCCTATTTTTTCCTGAGTTGAATGCCCTGCTCATTTGCTCAGGCTTATTTCATTCTTCACTTTTCTTCTAATTCTAACATAGCTATAATAAACTGTATCAAGTTCTGGTACAAATTATTTTTTCTCACCTCTAAGCAAGCACATGTGATCTCCATTCTCCATGGATTACACATCCTTCTCAATGCCTGTCATCTCCTCTTCCTCTTCTTAAATAAATGCCCCCTTTTTATGTTCTCATATCATTCTGTGTTTCTTAGATATCTTTCCTCCCTTCCTCCCTTCCTAACTTCCTTCCTTCCTAACTTCCTTTCTTCCTTCCTTCCTTCCTTCTTTCCTTCCTTCCTTCTTCCCTTCCTACCTTTAAGAGAAGGAGCATGAGCAGGGAAAAGAGCAGGAGGAAAGAATAGAGGGAAGGGGGAAGAATCTCAAGCAGACTGTGCTGAGCATGGAGCCTGCTGTGGGGCTCAATTCCACAACCCTGAAATCATGACCTGAACCAAAACCAAGGCAGGAGGGTTAACTGACAGAACCATCAGGCACCCCCATTTTGTGTTTTTACAACATATCACTTTTTTGTGTGTATTGTCATTGTTTAATTATTTATTACTACTAGTAAACATGAAGTCTATAGAGAGAAAAACTGTGTGGTCCTCACCATAGTTCAGGACCAAATTCTGTAGCAGCACTGTGGGGATTAGCATTTGCTGTCACTGTCAATCTTCCATTTATTGCGGGCCTTGAGGCTGCCCTAGAGATTTACCTCTTCTCAGAGTCTGTAGTGCTTTTAACTGGATACTCCATATGTGTCAGTCAGGTTTCTTACTGAAGGGGATAAAAATTCTTAAACCAAAGTATTGTCTAAAGTGAAATTTGTGAGAAGACTTTGGTGTAATTAACCTTGGGAAGTGTGAGGACACAGCCAGATCCCAAGGAAGAGCTGACAGGAGAGGCTCACATATAGTCTGGACTCTTCTTATCTTCATATCGTGGCCCTCCACATAGCAGCTTCATTCTTCTTTCTTGATGGAGAAAGACCATCTGTACATGGAGAACACCTGGCCACCTAGTTCCCAGAATCTTGGAGTAGAAACCATTATATTAGACCACGTCGATTAGACTACCTATTAACAGAGTTACCGTGTTACCATTGGGTATACTTGCAGGAATGGAGACAGGCTAGTGTCATGACAAAGACAGCCAGGCTGTCTGAAATTTAAAATTTCTCAAGTCTGCTTAGCTTTCACTTCTGATTCCTTCAAGACAGATCATTCTGGAATCAAGAAGTCCTTATTGTATTTTATTTTATTTTTTCTCCTAAGACCATATTACTTCTTTGGGAATTCACTTTCCAAATGAACAAGTGAGGCCCACTTTAACTTGAACCCATCTGCACTGCATCTTTTATATTTCACAAAGTTTCTGTGTGATGATAGCTCTCTCCAAGTTAACAAGACAATTGCATATTTTACCTTATTGTTCCTTCTAGAGTTTCTGGAGATAGGAGCAAGACCTTTCAAACTCTATAGTCCTCTCAAACTTTTTACTCAGAGAAGAGATACTTTAAAATTGTCATTAGCTTCTCCCTCATTGGGGTGGTACAAGATTTAAATTGGAAAACAGCTATGCATTTAAGTTAAAAGTCATCTTAAATATTAAGAAAAACCACTATCAGACTTCACACTAAATAAACCAAATGAAGAGTATTTTCAACAGAAGATTTAAAAAAGGACCTAGTTTTGTCTGTAAAACATCATTTATCTTCATCTTAGTATCTGATTCACAAATCATCACAGCTATTAGGAAAAATCAAGGTCATGGCTGGCTGACAATACAATTATTTAAAAGTGAAACAATTAAAAATACATTTTCCATGAGTAAGCTTGGATATAAAAATGTTCTTTGCTTTTTTCAGTGAATTATTCAGCTTTACACATATTTTTATTTAACAAATACAGATATAAGATTTATGGACAGTTAAGCTTGTGCTCCCTGTTTTCAAAGTTAAGAGAAGGAAAATATGTACTGAAATTTATTATAGACATCTGGTAAATATTTAACCTGGTAGCAGAAAATACTGGACATACTAACTATGAGAAAATGTCAATTACTTATTATATGGTGTGCATATGTTTGTGTTCTTCAGTGTAGGCAGACCTAGACAAATTCATATTTTAAAGTTCACAAAAAACACTCTTTAATATAAATTTCAAGAAATGTTATGTTAAGACTTTATTCACACTAATTTAAATATTTATGTGACAGGGATAAATATATATTTTCTAAGGTTTGTTTGTATATAACTTCTTAAAAAAGCCTTTAATATTTTTAAGAAGCTTTCTTTATAAGGAAAACTGAATCCCACAGTGTTTGTGGGATTTACCTTAGTTGTTTAGAGCTTGTAAGAGAACAGTGAAAGGAATTCACATGTGATTAAAAATTTTGAAAAATAATTGTCCTCTAGAGACTATATACCAGGAATTCAAAATAGTTTTCATTTCTTTGGCACCTTACCTTTTCCTACAAATCTCCCTCTCATTTATCCATTAGGAGAAGACAAATTAGAGTTATAACTCATTCATTCCAACTCAAATATTTCTTGAGCACCTACTATGCACTCTTAAAGACATGGTACCATTTACCAGGGTACAATTCCAGTCATTCAGAGTTTAGAGCCTGGTAGGGCTGTTAGATAATATCTTAAATAAATACATACCAATCAAAAGGGTATTTTTTTCCCTCAGATTATGATAACTTCAATAAAGAAAAGAAGGCTGCAATAGGATAGAGAATGTGAACCTAGTTTGGATGGGGGTGCTTATAAAAAGCCTTTCAGAGAAGGAAACATTAAGTCCACAACTCAAGGGTAAGAGTTATGCAGTTTCTAGCAACTGGGAGAGAGCTTGTCCAACCTGAAAAAAACCACAAGGCAAAGGCTTTGAAGCAGAAAACAGCTTGCCCTGTTCTGGGAACATAAACAAGACAATTGTAACTAGGAAAGAAAAGCCATTGATGTATTTTAAGCAGAGAGTGACAACATCTGATTTGCATTTTAACATGGTCATGGTGACTTTGTGGAAAATGAAAATGAACTAAGCCACTGGAAACATGGGCCCAGCCAGGGTGGAGGCTATCGGCAGCAGCCCACACAGACATCTTCAACAGACCCACCTGGAGTGTCCTTCCATATACCAAGAAGTATGCAAACAAGGATTGCTTTAAGAAACCATTTGTATATATATATTTTTTTCCTAGAACAGATTTACCTGAGAAGGCTACCATCTTTGAAAGTTTACCTTGGACAGCAACACACAGAAGAATGAAACTGGACCATTTTCCTACACTATACACAAAAATAAATTCAAAATGGATGAAAGACCTAAATGTAAAATAGGAAACCATCAAAATCCTGAAGGAGAACAGAGTTAGCAAACTCTTTGACCTGCCAGAGCAACTTCTTATTAGACACATTTTTGGAAGCAAGGGAAACAAAAGCAAGAAGGAACTATTGGGACTTTATCAAGATAAAATGCTTCTGCACAGTAAAAAAGACAATCAATAAAATTGAAAGACAACCTTTGGAATGGAAGAACACATTTGGAGATGACATATCTAATAAAAGATTAGTATCTAAAATCTATAAAGAATTTATCAAACTCAGCTCCCACAAAACAAATAATCCAGATAAGAAATGGGCAGAAGACATGAATAGACATTTTCCCAAAGAAGACACCCAGATGGCTAACAGACACACGAAAAAATGCTCAACATTGCTCATCATCAGGGAAATGCAGATCAAAACCATGATGAGATACCACCTCACACCCATCAGAATGGCTAAAATTAGGAACATAGGAAACAACAGGTGTTGGCAAGGATGTGGAGAAAAGGGAACCCTCTTAGACTGTTAGTGGGAATGCAAACTTGTGCAGCCACTCTGGAAAACAGTATGGAGGTTCCTCCAAAAGTTAAAAATAAGACTACTTATGACCCAGCAATTGCACTACTAGGTATTTATCCAAAGGATAGAAAAATATTGATTTGAAGGATCACGTGCACTCTGTTTATAGTTGATTAACATCAATAGCCAAATTATGGAAAAAGCCCAAATGTCCATCAACAGATGAATGGATAAAGAAGAGGCGGTATATATAGACTATGGAGTATTGCTTAGCCATCAAAAAGAATGAATGCGCTTGTCATTTGCAGCAATGTGCATGGAGCTAGAATGTATTATGCTAAGCAAAGTAAATCAGTCAGAAAGACAAATACCATATGATTTCGCTCATATGTGGAATTTAAGAAACAAAACAGGTAAACAGAGGGAAAAGTAGAATTAAAAGAAAAAAGAGAGAGGGAGGCAACCATAAGAGACTTTCAACTATAGAGAACAAATTGAGGGTTGCTGGAAGGGAGGTGGGTAGGGGGATGGGCTATAAGGAGGGCACTTGTGAGAAGCACTGGGTGTTGCACATAAGTGATGAATCACTAAATTCTACTCCTGAAACTAATATTACTATATGTTAACTAGCTAGAATTTAAATAAAAACTTGAAGCAACAAAAAGAAAGAAGAAAGTTTGCTTCCTACCTACCCTGAAGCTTACATGGAGCATTGATTCAGGCTGCCAAATCCTTCAAAGCACCACTGGGGAGGAGCTTGAAATGTTGATATAGATATTGAGGATGAAAATTATTTCACTGATTATAAAAGGTCCTTTTGTAAGTCAGGTGATAAAATGTTTCTTTTAACAAAATTGCAGAGGGAATCAACTGATCAACCTTTATATATTCTTTTCATGGACCACTTTGTGATTTTTTGCTATGTAATTCTGTTCAATGAATATAGTGATATTGCTATCATTAATCATTCTCCATTCCCATCTACCTTTTTATATGAAAAAATTTGTAATGTTTACATATAAAATGTGAGAAATAAAACTACAATTGATAATAAACTTTCTTTTATTTTTATTTTTTTTAAATATTTTATTTATTTATTTATTTTAAAGAGAAAGAGACAGGACATGCAAATAGGGGAAGGGGTAGAGAATGAGGGAGAGGGAGAAAGTGAATTTCAAGCAGACTTACTGAGCTAGGAACCCAATACAGGGTTTGATCCCAAGACCCTGAGATCATGACCTGAACTGACACCAAGAGTGGGACGCTTAAGCGACTGAGCCACCCAGGTGCCCCATAAATTTTCTCACTTTAACGATAAGTAGGATTTATCCATGCATATGTGAACCAAGAAGAAAAAACATCCAGAACATTAAGATAAGCATTTACAATATTGTTTTTTATTTAAAAAATTTTCATCCAAATGTCCAATACATTGGTGTTTTGAGCAATTTGTGTACTAATAGTTTGGAACCTTTTTTGGATCCTTGTGATCATAAAAAATGATGAAAAACTGTGATACATACTTTTAAAAAAATACAATTTGTTCATTAGTAAGTGATTTTTATATTAAAGTTCTGAGGAGAAGTGAAAATATAGGTGTAAGGAAAGATGTTACAAAGTTAAATCTCTAAACATTAAAGAATCATTTGTTCATCAATTTTTTTAAAGGATGGCACTAAGTAAAAAAAAAATTCCTATAGTACTAGATTCTGTGAAACAGATTTATTTTAAAATACAGTATTTATAGTATTTCAGAAATTATATTCCTTCTATTAATTAAGTTTATGATAAAATCTTTAAAATGCCAACACAGAAATATACCAGGTTAGTGTATGTAAGTTTTCCAGTATTTTTAAATATTTTGTGAACAAAAAAAATTACATAATACTCATCCACACAAAAGATAATGATAGCTTGGCCTGAGGTGGTAATCATGAAGATAAAGAAGAGTGGTTGTATTCGAAACAGATTTTGATGTTTGAACTAACAGGATTTCGTGATGGATTGAATACAGTTGTGGGGGCTGAGGGAGAGGGAGGAAATTATGTCTGTTCCTTGGGATTTAGCTTGAACAACTATTGGCACTTTTAAAGAGACAGAGAATACTGCAGGGAAGCCTGAATGGTACCAAGGTATTAAAGCTAAGTTTGAGATGCCTATTTGACTTTCATGTGAAGATACCAAGTGCCTTACACATAAGCCTGAAGCTCAGGAAAGGGGTCTCTTCAACACGGTTAATTAGCACAAATTTTTGCATTCCAAGGCTTTATGCCAGGACACTTAAAATATGGAAGTTTTGACTACTGAATCAACAAACTTAATATCTTTGCCATCTTCTGTATGGTATGCATATATTGATTAAATACCAGAATAATTCAGGGACTGTAACTAAAATAGAGTGTTATAAAGGAGAGCTGGGAGAGATTACTGACTTTATTCACTACAGAACAAGGATGAAATGTAAATGGACTTACATATTTTGTTGGTGCTCCAAAAATTAGGTTATTTCCATATATCTATTCATAATGCATAGGCTTGTCCACTAATCTAACACTGGGCTATTAACTGCAATATACTGGAGGATGTAAATGTCTATTTTACATTTTGAGATTTCTTTAAGAAAAATAATTTAAAAATTAAGAATAGTAGCCAATACTAATTTATTATTTAAGATGGAAAAGAAATGACAATAAACCAGGCATTAAAAAATTGGCAAATATCACAGCATAGCAAACTCCAAAAATAACGTGATTAATTTATTAATAAGCTTCAGGATGCAAGTGTAATTGTTTTTCTGAATTTGCTTATGATCAATAATTCTTATAAGTATATAAAATTAATCTGAATATAAGGGATATACAGGAGCAATTCAGGTTTTTTTAAAATTTTATTTATTTTTTAAAGATTTTATTTATTTGAGAGAGAGAAAGAGAATGTGCACATGGGAAAGAGAGCACAAGCGGGAAGGAGGGGCAAGGGAAGAGGGAGAAGAAGATTCCTCTCTGAGCAGGGATCCCCCTGCAGATCTCCATCCAGGGACCCCAGGATCATAGCTTAAGCTGAGGGCAGATGCTTAACCGACTGAGTCACAAAGGTACTCCAATTCAGGGTTTTACAAATTGCTTTCTCACTGTGTCAAACAACATACTTGCATAATCAAATGAGTCTTATATTGCCTATCCTGACCGTGATGAATACTTGTAGGAAATTTGTCCCCAGCACTTCCATTTTCTGGCTGTTCTGCTGTTCTAATCATAAGTTTGTGTGCGATTTCATCTGGAACCCCAGACATTGTCAGGACGGGATGGGTCAGGCATGCTATGGTGCTGTGTGTTTTATGAAAGGGTCGAAATGCATAAAACATACTTGCTCAGGAAGAGGCAAAAGTTGTTATTTGCAATTTTGCCACAGGTTTGTTCCCAGCCAACATAGGAATTCTTATAAAATTTATTCAATGGTATAGATTCTCATCAAAAAGGAAAAAAAACATATGAAGCCCTTATAATTATGTATTATTTATATATAATATATATAACTATATGTATAAATTATATATTATTTGTATTATCAAATGTATTTCTGACTGAAGAGAAACTTCAATGAGGCACTGATGAGAATACAATCCTCCACTTAGAATTTTAAGTCTCCAGTGGAAAAAAAGAAATTTTCCACATATTTGTTTCTGGCCGCATGCTTTTTAAATTTCTTGGTCCTCTGCTAGCCACACTATTTCTGGGGCAGGAAAATATAGGACATACATGGCAAAATGACTTCTGGCCCTACAGTTTCATGCCAGAGGACTGAGGGCTCCACACAGATGTCCCAGAAGCCCGTCTTACTTACCAGGCAGCCAGCAAGAACTTATGTAGGAACGTGACTGTGAACTTCAGAAACACAATTGACCAAACTCAGTTTCCTCTTTGGTGGAGTCTCCCAAAGTGTCACTGCCACTCCAATGACACCGGACAAGAGAGGAGGGTGAAGTGGCAGGGGCAGGACAGCTTTGTACTTCAGATATTTTTTTCTGCACTCTTGACAAAAACAGATAATGACATGAACATGTGGCTAGATCCCCTCTGATGACTTGAGAGAGAAGTCCTTTGCCAGTGAGAGAGACTGAAATTCATGTTTTATTAACTTCATTTTAAGTCCATTTCTGCCACAGACCAAAGAAACTTCTAGAAACGCCACAGCAGACACACGCTCAGGAGTATGAGAAAAGTCAGCTCAATATTAAAAGTTCTTTTTTTACTTTTTTTCATGCAAGAAATAGGGACCTATTCTAGGGTATGCTTTCAAGAGGAAGTAATTCCCTCCTCTATGTTAGTTCTAGATGACTGAATGTTTCCACTTGGGCTGGACCAAGACACAATCTCTATTGGCTCTACTCTTGAGAACCTAATTTTGGCATACTCGGAAAAATAAAAGCATAATAAAAGTAATGCAAGAGATCAATGGTTAAATTAATTTTGGAAATGGAACTAGACTATTTGGAACTGAGTGATTATTTGCTATACTTCAAAAATACCTAGAAATAAATGGGAAAATAAAGGAATCATTTCTGAAAAACAAAAGAAAGAACAAACAAATAAGAGCTTATAGCTACTCACTATAGATTGGACTCATTTTACTTGTATAATTTGGCATGGTGATAAGCCAATAATATTTAATTAATATTTGTAAGGATAAATGCAAAGAAGTTATATTAACAGTAGCTGGTTTGTCCATGTTTATTTTACTAACTTATATGAGGTTTTTAACATTTTGTCTGAAATAATTTTAGAAAACATTTTTCATGGCTTATTTGCCTTTTATTTGTGATGTACTTTGATGCCCCAGAGTTTCTCATTTTTTTAAAGATTTTATTTATTTATTTGACAGAGAGAGAGATCACAAGTAGGCAGAGAGGAAGGGAGAGAGAGAGAGGAGGAAGCAGGTTCCCCGCTGAGCAGAGAGCCCGATGTGGGACTCAATCCCAGGACCCTGGGATCATGACCTGAGCCGAAGGCAGAGGCTTAATCCACTGAGCCACCCAGGTGCCCCAAGTTTCTCATTTTTATATAGTTAAGTTTATCATACTCTTCCACTGCAGGTCTTTTTCTCCAGTACTTTCATGGTTATAAAGTTCTTCCCTTTCCAGACTGAACTGCACAATTCAAATGACATCTATTTTTATTTTGAACTTATATATATGTTCTTGAAAAAATCTAATTTACATTTAAAATTTTGAAAAGCTTAATTGAGTCTCTATTGTTGAGCAATTTAACTTTTTCATTTCCCTTGTGTACTATTAGAATTAAAAAAAAAAAGAACTTGAATAAGCTTTTATAGCTTCTCTTGCTTTCTTATTCATGACTGCTTATAAAAACAATTTGGAATTCAGAACTTTGTTGTTATTCAATTACTAATATTTGGATACCATTTACGCCATTTTGTTCCATAAATATATGTCAGTAGTTGGCTAATTCTGTGTCGGTATGTGATACTGGTTTGGGTAACTCAATATATCACTGAATTTTGTGTTTTTGGCAAGTCTACATAAAACTCCAACTTCTTTATGCTTGAATTTTTAATTCATGACTTTTATTTTAATAAGAAGAACTATAGGTATGAGTACTTTTGGTAGAAATATACATGCATGACATATTCTAAGTAAAACATGAGAAGTTTATTCTTCTTCCTTCTCATACAAATGGTCACTTGGCTAAGGATTGCGTCACAAACACATTCTCTTAAAGTTTACAGATGTGATTCTCCAGATGTTACCACCCTGTGGTGCCGTGTGAAGAAGACATTTGGGATCTACTTGTTTATTACATGAGCACTTTCATCGCTTTTGTTGTGTTGGAATTTGTTTGTTTTGCTGGGAGATTTGGAGGTGAGGAGTTTGGATTTGGAAACACAGAGGGTCTGACAACTTAACAGGAGTAAATTCAGTGGATTCTGGGGTGACTCCTGTTTGTGATGAGCTGAGGAATGACTCACAAGTATGGAAGTAAAAACAGAGTTTAGGCAAATGTATCAAACAGGTTGATGGTGAGATGGGGACACGGGGCTTTTGGAAGAGGCCTTCGAGTTCAAGAATTGGAAGTAAATGTAGTATGTTTTACTAATTAGGATTACCCGTTGGAGAAGGTGCATCTGATAATAGGAGAGAGAGAGAGAGGTAAGACAGCACCAGTACCGGAGAAAGGAAATGGTCTTGGGATCTAGAATGCGAAACAAATAACTCATCTTTCACAAGAGAACACTTCCTCTGTTGTACGCAGACTGAAGAAGAAATGCCATCAGTGACTATGGTTGGGGCAGGAAGATGAGTGGCTTGTATTTGATGACTTCTCTTTTCCTCTGTGAAACGTGAACCGTGGTCATTAGTTGAGAAAAAATGGAGAAAGAAGTGGTAGAGACTTGAGCAGCCAGAAGAAGGTGTGAAAACATCTTCTTGGAAAATGAAAATCCAGTTAGAGAAGCAGAAGAATTGTTTGAAGGGATATATTTAAATGTAAAGATGTCCATTTAGTTCTGTTTGTTATATAATTATAAATGTACATTTTTTTTCGCAATGAATGTGGTTTGTATGCGTGCATAGCATATGCTTAGTATATGCAATGCCAACTTAAAGCCAGTCATATTTGACTCTGATTATATGGTTTATCAGTATCAGAATAGTAGTCGTGGAAAATAAAAAATATGAAACAGACCAAGTGCCCTCTGGGAATTCTAACATTGTCTGAGGTTCTCTGTTCTGATTTACTCATGAGATTCCAAGATTTATCATAAAGTCTCTCACCTGGTAGACATTTGACATGTCACAAATCCTTCTCTATAAAGCCCAGTCCGATGGAATTTCTACAGGACTAGAACCATACTTTTCACCTGTGCGTATTTTAAGAGATAGGAAATTAGTGGGTACATGTAAGATTCTCGATATTTAGTTGATGATGAAATTGAATTTATACTAACAAAATACATATTTTTAAACTCCTAGCTTCTGATAGTGAAAGAGAGATTAACTATACTTGTTCATTCTTCTGTTTTCATGAAAATGAAAATTCCTTCAGCCTCGTCTAACAAAAGTAACAATTATATTAAGACCATCCCCAAATTAATATTTTTATAGAAGATATAATCTTTTCTAATAAAGCACTAGAGATCTAAAACATAATACTGTTGGCAAAAACTATAAGTAGACAAATGAATATAATACACCAAATATTTTAAGGAGATAGTGGAAAGCATTTTTATAGATGAAAAACTACGAAATCCAAAGCCTATGCCCCAAATCTGCAATGTTTTCAATCAGATCCACATGAATACATTGGAACTGCATGTTTTATAGTAACACTCTGAGTCATGTAAATAACCAAACTTGCTTCTCTCCTAGGCCACCTAAAGTAGACAAAACACAAAGAAAACATATTTGAAATTATTTTATTAAAAACTATACATCAAGATCCTGTAAAAACTGTAACTGTAATTTTATTGACTGCATCAATTTGAGATTACAGCATCTTCTTACCATTTCTGAAAGTTGATGGCATTATTCATCATTGTGTAGCATTGTTGTGTTGTGTTCAAAATGATCACTTACTGCCCTAAGATCTAAGTTTAAGGGACAAAAATGCTAACCTGCCTACTAGGCTGACAGAGAGATGTGTTTCCTTCTTTGTGACTTTCATTCCATGTTAAATTCAGACTAAATTCTCCAGATCAGCCAATCACATCTATCATGCTTTACTACTAAGTATATGTATAAATTCAGATTTTCTATTTCTACCTTATCAATTCCACATACTATGTTGTGATTTTTTCACTGCCTTTATTTTCTTTAACCCTGATTTGCTCCATGGAAGGTAGAATTTTTCATCTTTATTTTAACATTCAGTACTTGAAAGTGAGCATTTAACTCCGTTTTGCTAAATTGAATACTTTTGTAAAGGAAGATTCCAAAAGTTGAGAGAAAATGACCCAAATATACTAGTGCATAAAATGCCTGTCACATATTTTTTTATGACTGAGCTATAAAATTGAATCCAGAAAGACATCAAGCTGCATTTTTTGGTGCACGATCTGGTGGATGTGTTTCTCAAGATCTTTAAAAAACAATTTGTTTTTTTATTTTTTATTTCAAAGACTTTGGAAAAACTGCTTTTCAAAGAAATGAAAGGCCAAGAGCAGCCCTGTTTACTTAAGGGCTTTAACAATGTGAAGAGCTGTTCAGACAGCAGAGATCCCATCTCTGACTGAACAAGCATTTCAGCACTGTTCCTGGTGTGACCTTCCCTCCTACGGTCTCCTTCAGAATCGGAAGACTGTCAATAACTACTTCCTCACTGCCGAAAGAAATCACATTTTGTTCCACTTCTGAAATTTCAAGGTGAAATGAATTAGAAATTTCGTTCTCTAAATCAATGCTTGTAGAAGTGAGAGGAATTTGACCTTTTTCTTTGCACACGCTGATGAACTACAAGAGAGAGAAACCAAGTGCATAAGAGAAATTTCAAAGATTTAAGCTTCAATCTTTTTAAGCTCATTTGCAAATGTCAGTCAGGGCACTTTATCTACCAAGCGATTTATTTACTCTTGCTACCTTTGGCAGAAGGAGAAATTCACTAACTAGAAATAAAGAAATCACCACACAATAGAATATTTGACCCTCAGACAGACAATCCCATGTATTTCCCTGCTATGTGATTAAAACATTTGTTGTTACTCATGATAACCACTTGGATGATGGCTTATTTTAGGTGATCTTTTCCCCCTCAAAATTGTGGGAAAACTCCATAAAATGTGTTGCACGACAAATCACTGCATGACATTTTAATTCCTTTGACAGAGAGTCACTCTACATTGTTTTGTATAAGGAGTTTTCTTTTATTGATTCTAGCTATATACATGATGCAAAATGTTGAGATAGTTTATATACTAAGCATTCATAAGTTATGTTTTTTAAAAAACTGGGGTGAACAAGTAAAAAGAGGGAATATTTTATGGGTTATAAAGCATTAGTATTTATATTCTGATGATTATTATCTCTTGTCCCACAACTGCTTTATTGTGTTTTGTTGCCGATTGATTGTCCTGCGAACTCAGTCTTTCTTGTTCTGCCTGAGATCAGATGGCCTTGTTTTGTTGACTCTGTCCTGTCCATCCTTCCCAATATCCTCCTTGCGCTCATCTTCCTCTGCCGATGTCGTTCTTAAGTTAGGATTTTTCACAGATGTGTGCAAGGCCCTTTGCTATACTTACTTCCATATTTTCCTTTTATAATGTTACCTATCACCTACACCTTGGTGATTCTCAAACTTCTAGTTTTCAGCTTTCTTTTGGTCTTTGCCTCTTGATCTCCAAGTATGTGTGACTGTAATAAACAGCTTATTTGGAAATTCTATGTCTTCGTCCTACAGAAATTCTACTTCCTCCAAGAGACTTCTCCTTTCTCCAGCCTGTGGTTTTTATCTTGATGAAAGGCATCTTTCTTTAATATGCAATTTAAATACCAGATTTGTTCCTCCCATATTTTTCAGATTTAGTTACTCACTCTACTACATCAATGCTATGTGTCTAAAACCCCTTAAATCTCTGTGCTCTTCTTCTTCCATAATTCCACTATCTTGGTTTGCACACTGATTTCCCCAAGTCCAGATAATGTAACTTCTTCCTGCTGGTACCTCTGCTCCCATCTTGTTTCCACTCCAGCAGTCTTCTCCACAGAGAACACTGAGGTTTGAAGAATACTGAGGGTCATATTGGATGGATGCAAGCTTCCAAGTGAAAGGAGGAAAGGGTACCAAGAATGCCCACCAGCCAAGAATGTATCCCAGAAAACTACTTCAAGTGGTTGAGAGGAAACAGAATGGAATCTTCTAGTCAGCAGGTGTTTGGTGTGAAAATAAAGATAATCATAGGAAAAGGAATTTAAGCACATTTTTTATTCATGCATAAATTTCATGCTGTCCAGATAGAGGCAGGTATTTAAAATTCCATTTCATCTGAGAGAAAGAATATATCTTTAGCTTCTCCATTATGCCTGAGCTACCCTTATTTATTGGCCATATATTAATTTATTTAGTAGTGATATTAACATACTACTCAAAAATACATATTTTAAAATTATTTCAAAAACACTGTATCTCATTTCCTCAAAATTTTAGAACAAAATTCTAGAAATGAATACTATTTATTTCAATTTTGTTAAAATGTTAAAATTAACAGAAAAGGAATTATAGAAGATCAAATTTCAAATGTCAATATGGATTTGCACAATATTTTGACCACATAAAATCAGGTATGTTTTCCTTATTCTTTCTTTAAAATCTTATTTCTTTCCTCTTAGAATTGTATTCTTTCTCACTTGTTTGGGAGACAAAATGCTATTTTTTTTATTAAAACTTTGTCTACTAAGATCAAGAAAATGTCAGTAAAACTTACCAGCTATAGATCTGTAATTAATTTCAACCAACATATTTATGGTGATCTTTTTTTATTTAGAATTCTGGGCTTCACAAGAATTTTCTCAGGGCTGATTTCATGTGCATGGAAGCTGAATGGTCACATGCATTTGGGATTCGTCAGGGTTTGAAATTTAATGGTCAGAATTTGAGAGCTAACACTATCACGAGTTGCATGGAATTGGTAAATCCTTTAACAGTTTAATAGAGACAGATTATCCTCAAATGATCATAAATCCTTTCCTAGATTGTTTTATGAAATGAGATTGATTGAAGAATAACAATAATCTACAAAGGGAAAATAAATGTTAAATCTCATTCCCTGTATTATCAGAGACTCTAGCCTCAATGGATGGATCACCTTGAACTGACTAACACAACATTTTCCAAAGTGGTACAGTGATACTCTATAAAACATTAAAAAAAAAAGGATTTATGGTTACACAGGTTTAGAAAATTGTATACTATAGCCCCACTTAGAAAGGTTCTATAATGCAGCACATGAATGGCCCCAAAATGTTCTGCAGTAAAGGAAACTTATCCAACACTGTTCAGCAGAGGCCTTCTGAATTTACATGATCTAGAGGGGGTTTTTCGTATAATACTTCTTATGTTCATTTAAACTTATGGTATCAATAAACGAGAGAAATTAAATACCTGAAGATAATTATCATACATAAAGTTAAAATGGTAGTTTGTACCAATGTATATAACACCTGGGTATGTCCAGAGATTTGACTTTTAAATTTAGATATATTTAACATAACAGACCCAAGAAACACACATAGAGAATGCACTGAGCCACCCATTCTATGCCTGCAAAAAGGGGATATTTATTTATTGCCCAGATGAACAGAGTAAGGATGAACCAATTATGGAAATTGTCCAGATAGGGTAAGCTGTAGAGAACGCATTTTGAAGGAAATTAGGGAAATGATCAGCCACGTGGGGTGGAAAGAGAATTCCAGTTAAAGCAAATCATACATGATGGTACTGAGGAGGCAGGCAAATCTCATGAGTGGATGACAGCAAGCAAATGAACTTGACAGATGTGGAGTCTCGGGCTGGGAATAATGAGAGAAAGCTGGGTGAGACTGAGTGGAAATAGAATCTTAGGAGTTAGACAAGCTCAGGAAACCGATGTTTTTCATGGAACTTAAATAGCAAAACATCTATACACATTTAATCAACTAGTCACCAGGGCTCACAATTCATCATAAATTATCCTTCACTTTAAATGCTAATTATTCCTGTCTAGACATTCAGAGCGTTATGTGTATGGTTTTAGGAAAGTTCAATAAATATTTTGAGTCTGGTCCTGTGCATGAAACAGAAAGTCTTTGTGTGGTTTCCCGGGCAGCTAAGTGAGAGTGGCATGAAAAACACGCAGAGGTGTTTTTAACAAGAATTATCCTTGTACACTCACCTTCCTGTAAACACTGGGATTCCTTTTATGAATTCACCTGCTCTCCTGAAGCCTTATTTGTGGGAATAATGCCAACCTTGCTCTTTTGGAATATGACAGTGGGATACTAAGAAGTTAATTCCACACAACCCCACTTAACTTACTGCACCTCACACCAGGCAAACCCTGAGAAAGATAATTGGAGATTCAAATACTTTCAGCATATTTCAGATCAATAGACTATAAAAAGATTTTATGATACAGTAAGATGCACTATTTTTTATATTTCTGTGAATACTGAACTTTGGGTTTATCAGATGTGGTTGTGGTAAAGTTTAAATTTAAATCATCAGGGGAAAAAAGCTTATGAATATAGTAATTGAAATAAGCAAACAATAAAAACAGGGAAATAGTATCATAATTTAAAGCAAGATATTTTTTATTACATAAAGTATATTCTTCATTATTAATCATAAGCCCAAAATAATTTTTAAACAACTTTTCTGGAAAGACAGAATATTCTATAACTTATATTTGGCATTTTGCTGCTGGCTTATGAATCCTATTCCCATAAGTACTTGGCAATTATATAATTATTTTTCTATGATATAGTCCATCATTTTTAATTCTTTCCAAATTTAACACATCTCTGTCAATTATTCTGAATTAATTAGGTGGAACGTCTTTTCAGAGTGTTTTCAAAGCCAGTTATACAAGGAATTCCACACGAATTTTCAGAATTACTAGAAAAAGTAAAAATAGATATGAAGGTCAATTTGTGTTGGTCAATTATATTCTTCCAAGAATCCAAGCTGAATCTTCTTGTGAGCAGCCTTTAGATAGCAGGGTGCTAGAGTAATTTTTGGCAAGTGGAATAGACATGACAGGTCTAAACCTGTGAAATTAGCTTCTTTAATGGCATTTCTATAATCTTTAAAGGTTTTGATAATAATGGTGTTATTGAGACAGTGTTTATACAGCCAGGGCCTAGGTCCATGGACCACAATAACCAATCTGTCCCCAAGATCTGATCCTCAATATAAACCCGAACAAGTGAGTGACCATGTTCTTACCATATTGCAGAATACCAGTGTATTTATTTATTTACCACTTTGTTCCACAAAGGATTTGAATTGGCTTATAAATCTCAAAATAAATAGTGAGTTAATCAAGATTAAAGGAGAACATGGGGACAAGCATCAAGACCAGTGTGGTGAATGCACATTGACATACCCACTGGAGGAATTTGAGTTACTTTCGGGAGACCTCAGTTCTGGCTTGAGATTGCCCAATAGCAAGAGGGAGAGAGAGAGAGGAGTGGAGAGAAGAAGACATGCTTTATTACTTATTCAAAGTTTCCATAGAAATTAAGAATCAAGAAATTATTTTGAATATAGGAATATTTTTCTGAGACCTGAATGGGAGGACGGGCAGTATAGAGAAGTAGACATTGCCCTTGGCAACTCCCTAAATTACTGGGAATATTGAATTGGGCATGATTTTTTCTATTTCATTTCTCGATGAGGCCATTGGTTAATGAATGAATTGGGCATGATTTTTTCTATTTCATTTCTCGATGAGGCCATTGGTTAATGATGAAGACAATTCTACAGTGATCTAAATAGACATGTTGCTTTGTTTTGAGTCCAGCACATTATGTAGAAAAGAATTTCCTAGAAGTCTCATTTCATTTTCTTGGAGTCTCCCTTAGAATGAAGAGAAATTATTTATGTAATTAGTTCTTTCTTTGATACTTGTTGAATCAAGGTCTAGAAGTTTCTTTTAAAAACACAATTAGTGTAGGAGCACCTCGGTGGCTCAGTGGGTTAAGCCTCTGCCTTCAGCTCAGGTCATAATCTCAGGGTCCTGGGATCCAGCCCTGCATCAAGCAACCTCTTCAGCAGACCTGTTTCTCCCTCCACCACTGCCTGACTCTCTGCCTACTTGTGATCTCTGTCTCTGTCTCTCTCTCTCTCTCTGTCAAATAAATAAATAAAATCTTAAAAAAAATAAAAACACAATTAGTGTAAAAAAATGATGGACATTGAATGTTGGTATGCATTCTTTTTCCTTGGGAGTAGTGTAAAATATGTGTAAATTATAGCAATATTATTTTATTTTAATTACTTTAATTAATAATTTTTTCTTACAGCAGTTTTAAAACTCTATTTTAGTTATTTTATCTTCAGAGTTTAATAAAGAGCTGGAAGATGTTAAAGATGACTGCCAAATGATGGCAGTCTGTGTTCATTCTCAGCTATATATTGCAGAGAGTCTTTTCTGATGCTCAAACTACAAGGTATGGTCTATTTTCCTCATTAAAGACTATCTCATACGTCTCCATCTGTGGAAGGAAATTTGGCTTCTGAGGTATTTCTCTTTAATCATCTGAAAGCTTTTAAAAGCTGATTAATTATGTAGCACACAAATCTATAATCTTTGGCAGATAAAAATTGTAAGAGCTAGTTAGTCTTCCTGCTGCTTTTCATTTTATATGGGTTACTTACAAATAAATCCAGCTTTTTTTGGTTTGAATAATTATTTTCAAAGACATGGCTTGCCTTATATCATTTTTATCTGCATAATAACTATTAAAAACAAATTTTTCTAGTTATTGCTAACTAACATTTCTTTATAATCTGGATCAAACTCAAACAGATTGCGAAAAGAATGAAATAATAAAAGTTTCCTTACTCCTATGTGATGTTAAAAATGTGGTTTTTGTCAGTTCTTAGGATTCAGAAATGTAGAATAAATACCCTCACAAAAATAGTACACTAGAAATGCCACAGCCCTTGCCCTGCTCTTATGCCTTTCTGAGGCAATAGGCCTAGGTGACCATATTGTATTCTGAGACCTCATCTCCATATGTACAACTTACCGGTGCAGTGTTAAACATCTGATCCAAGCATAACCAGTTAAGTAGACCGAAAGATGACCTCTTACTTATAACATGATATGTGGCCCTATAGGAAATGTCGTTAAAAAATCTTATTTGGTGATAGTTGAACTAAACAATATTCTAATAATTTGTCAATTTGAAGACAGATTGTTTTAAAGATTTTTTTTTATTTATAAGAGAGAGAGAGAGAGAGAAAGAGAGATTGAGAGCACAACAAGGGGAGCATTAGGCAGAAGGAATAGGATAAAAGATTCCCTGCTGAATAAGGAGGGCTCCATCCCAGGCTGGGATGGGTCCATCTCAGACCTGGGCTGAGAGCAGACACTGAGAGCCACCCAGGTGTCCCTTGAAGAGAGGTTAGAAACAAAACAACTATGAGGGAGAGACAGAAAGACCACAGAAGCCAAAGTAAAATATAAGGCAAATCATGAGGGTACAAATAGCACAATTTAGCAGGTAAAAGTCATCAGCAAAGGAAACGGATGTGCAAAAAGATAGAAATTCAGGAACAATTGATAATTTTGTCCTTATGGATACTTCAATTCTTTAGGATCCTATAGTTCTAGTTGCTTATGCATGCATACTCTTATGTAAATCCTCATTTGCTTGAATCTACTGAAAAAAGTCTTTATAGTTTAGAACCCAAAGAGCCAGTCAACAGGTATGCAGGCCCAAAGGAATATACTCAAAGGCATATGATGATGACAGAAACTCACATAGGTATGAACAAGTAAAAATAAATGAATTAATTTTAAAAAATAGTATCAATAGAAAGAATGTCATGGGGGATTTCAACAATGAAGAAGACATGCTAATGGCATATACAGTGTGGATTGTACTGGAATTGGAAGTCTTCAGCAGACACTATCTGCAGACTGAGGTTGCTAGAGCAGGCAGTTAGTTAGGCTTGAACAGGGTGCCGGGAGGTCAGCAAAGGGGCAGCTGGAAAATTAGGAAAGTTAGAGACCAGTTCTGGCAGCAGCACTCCAAAAGCAAAGCCACAAGACGTCAGGTTAAATCAAGCAGGCCCAAGACAAAGAAGGCAGAAACCCTAAGTAAGGGAGAAAAGATGTGAAACCCTGATCCTCCCAAAATCCCCTTCCCAAGGAATAAATATTCCATGCCCTCACTAACAAACTGTCAATAAAAGATCAAGACCCAAACCCAACCCCCAGGCCCTGCTCTCTCTTGAGCTTACCTGCTCTCACATCTCGAGAGTATACCGTCACTTGAATAAACATTCCTACTTGCATCGCCCAACCCCATGTCTGGTCTGTCCTTGAATTCTTTCTTGCACTGAGACCAAGAGCCTCCGATGATTTCCCTGGGATGGGCTGGGTGGAGGCTTTGGGGCTCCAGAGTCTCCCTAGTCCACCGAGCAACAAGATGATATTCACAGGACTGTGATGGCTTGGAGAAAAGGCAAAAGCAAGGCTGAGCCTGGATCCTCCTGTAGATTATAGACACAGAATTCACAGTAACAAACAAACAAAAATCTCTAGATGGAGTCTAGGGTACCTACGGAAGAGAATAAGACTTAGAAATTCACACTTGGGAACAAAGGAGGCCTGCCACTATCAGAAGTGTTTCCAAGCAGAGAAATTGGAAGAGGAAATTGGCCTCTGAAGCTCTGTTACTAGGATCAATGTGTTCAGGAATTTTAAATGTTAAACAGTATTAGAGGTAAGTAGTCAGCACTGTGACCCTGCACCCAAGAACGCAGAAATGCTGGCTGGCTTAACCCTGGACGAAGTCCTGAAGGGAATAGCTTCCAAAGTGACTCTGGGTACCCTACAGGTTCCAGAGTATGTTTCATAAAAAAAGAGTTTTTCAGGGAGTGTCCAGGTGGCTCAGTCAGTTAAGCAACTGCCTTCAGCTCAGGGTCATGAGCCTCTGGTCCTGGGACCAAGACCGGCCTTGGGCTCCTTGCTCAATGGAGAACATACTTCTCCCTCTGCTGCTCCTTCTGCTTGTGCTATCTCCCTTTCTGTCAAATAAATAAATAAAATCTTAAAAAAAGAAAAAAACAAAACAGTATTTCAGGGGCAAGCCACTGCTTTAGGGAACACTTATAGCCATAAACTCTTAAACTCTTGTCTCTCTCTGTCTCTCTCTCTCTCTCATTGTTTTGCTTTGGATCTTGGTTTATTCACTGCACACAACTTTGGCCCTAATTTTTTAGTGGTCCATGCTTTCTTTCCTAAAAACAGCCAGTCCTGAAGCAAGAGCTCCACATCTCTCATGATTCATGTTAATTTCTTTTTCACTTTCACCATGCAAAAGTCTACAAAAGTCTGCTCCACTCCCAGGCCTGCTCCACCTCTGAAAATGTAATACAGGCCAGAGCCTTTCTGTCCTGGGAGGAGAGGGGAAGCTAGGAAACTTGGACTTTGGGAAATCAGTGGAACTTTATCAGTAAAACTGAAGCCTCAGCCGGAAGGGAAGTTCAGCAATGGGAACGTGGCCATAGGAAGAGTATTACTGAATGGCTCTTTAATCTTCTAGTCTGATAGATCTGTTGTCCTGGAAAACCAATGGCCTTCCAGTGGGGAGTTAGGGAATCAATGCCTGGGCACAATGGCAGGACCTATATAATTAGTATGCAGTAGTCAAATTATAAATACGCATGACTAGAAAGTCAGAGAATAAGGCCTTAAAGTGAAAAGCAGGTCTATCTATGAGCCAGCCTTTACCCTTTGTCTCAATAAAAACAACAATCAATACAACAGTTATTGTCTATTATTATTTTTCAGACAGTGCTTGCAACAGTTCAGTAAGGTACTATTATACACTATTACCTTTTTCACAGATGTTGAGAGTGGACAGTCAGAATCAACCTGCAACAACATTCAAAATCGAAGCCCATGCAATTAACCTTTCATATTTGTATTACATACACACCTTGGCACAGACTAATCAAATTTAATGCAAATGAAGTTTCCTCAACAGATATTATGTCAGTCACAATTACAGTATTTTATTCTAAAGATAAAAATTATAAAACTTCTTAATTTTAGTATTTGGCAATAAAGAAATGGAAAAAACCTTTGACAGAGATTAGTGTAAGTACTTCTTTTTAAATTTCCCAAATGTATATGCTTGCTAACAATCTGGGAGAAATAGGCTTTTAGAAATTAGAAGCTCTTAGATGCTAGATATATAATTAGATCAATTAATGACATACTATTAATGGCTATTGACTTTCTATTATCCATTTTTACTAAAATCTGTTAAGAACAAAGGCAACATTATATTTCATGGCTAAAACTTAATTAAAATTTTATTTTCAAAATTTTCTAGTGATGTTACAATTTCATTTTTTCATATGAAGACTTCCAAATTGTCTAGTGACTGATATCCATCCCTAGCATACACCCCTGTATTTTTTTTTCATATACCCCTGTGTTATGGCAATTTGTGTCTACTACCAAAAATCATTAAGAACATGATATTTTTGAAAATATCAAAAGATGATCCTACTAGTGATAATATGTTGCAACTGACCAAATTTTAAAATGTGTTTTCTAATTGGGGAATCTGCCTTATTTTAAATATGGTCCTACTGTTGCTTATATTGCATATACATATCCTGTCCCAACTTATGTTTTATAAGAATGTTTCTTTGTAAATTTTATAAGCATGACTTTGGTCTCTATTCAAATAAGCATTCTATTTGTTCATTTATTATTGACCCAACAGTAGAGTCCACCAGCAAATTTGACAAATATTTATAGCCAGCTTTGAGAATTAGCATAAAAGGACCATTTTTAAACTGAATATTTCTAGTGTCACTATAATTGGATTCATTTTAGTGTGACTTGAACTAACATGACACTAATAATTTCCAATTACATTTTGCGAAGAATCTTTTTATAATATCCTCTAATTTATAACTAATTTTTGGAAGTTTCTTATGATGGCATTACCTGATTTGTAACTGAATAAGTGCTTCAGAAATACTTTGAAATAAGGTTCTGTGTTAGCCAAAAATAATAATGTAATAATATGTAACAATAACTTCTATTGTTTTCAAAATTGCATGAAATCCAGAATTGTTTCTCTTGTTAAAAGAAATAGGTATATATCTTTTCATATTACAGATACATACTAATACTATTTTTTGAATATAATATTATGATGTTTTAAGTCCATAGGAGAGAATTTTGCCATAGTCAATCCCATATGAGAATACTCCCATCAAACTCTTGTTAAATTATTTTCTGTTATTCGTAAATTCCAATAGCAGTGTGTATGGAAGATATTGAAAAGCAATAGTGATTGCAGAAGTGGGTCGGTATAATCCAATTTTTAGCCTTAGGTTTTTACACTTTTCAAATATGAGTCCCCAAAATATAGTGCACAAAAGATGAGCACAACATATTATCACTAAACTACTAAGAAAAGTTGGCATGTTCAGTTTATTTCTGCCTGTAGTGAATCAAACAAATGCTTTAGTAATATATAATCATGAAATGGAATATAATCTCTTTCAACCAGCTGGAAAATGGATGTGGGTCCTTATCATCAGGGGAATATGTTCTAAAGTGGAAGAGAATGAAAAGAACAGAGGATAGAGAACAATTAGAGAAGAGGGGTAGTTTGGAAGGGTCATAGAGAGACCATGGCTAGAATTTGGCTCATTCCTCAGTATGAAACAGACATAAAAAGGCACCTCACTAAAGTACCCATCAAGGGTAAGTGTTGCCATTGCATGTGCTTTCATGAACACTGCTGTTGAGGGTAGACTTTTGACATGATTCTCTTCTGTGGCTCCCCTAACAGATTCAGCCACTAACTAGACCTTGAAGTTCAATGGAGTTGATGTTTTTCAGGCTATTGGTTTCTTCCTGAAAGGAATGATTCTGTTCTTAAATAAGTTATGTTAATAAAGCTCAAGGGGACGTCAGATAGAGGCACAAGTCTCATGCTCTTGGAGGACTTGATTTTTTGCCTCTTCCATGTAGACCCTAATGAAATAAAATATTAGATTATAATATGCTCTAAGGCAATGATTTTTTAATGCATTCAATATAGTTGCTGTATCATCTATAGATTTAATCCTAATGGCAACCTTGCAAAATACCATAAGAAGATTACATGAGAAAAAGGAAGCATGCGTTATATTAAAGGAATAAAAACAATCATTTACTAAATATTTGGCTCATATGTTAAGTATTGCAAAATACAGGAAAAGGTGAGTTGTGTTAAAATAACATAAAAAAGAGTGTCAAAGTTAAAATGAATAAGACATACAGTAGGGTTTTGTGGTGTCCTAGAACTAGCAATGAAACCTCTTTCAGCCTTGATCCTGTAATGCTTTTGTACTCCTACTTGTCATTCCTATTAAGGTGTGGGATGATACATGGTCAGTTGAGGAGCTCCTAGCAACACAAATGTGCTCAAATCTGGCTATTCCATTAACTTATAATGAGGACGGCCCAAATACTGAATGTTTCAGTACTATTACAGTTGATATTATACAGGTGGTGGAGGACCTCCAAGTATCTTAAGGTCAGCTTTATCTTAGACCGGCCTTCTTTTCCAAACCCACTGGGAGCCATTTATCACAACTGTTGAAAAAGCAAGAGGACTCTTATTTCTTCATTGTGAGAAGCACTCAACCTTAGAAAGACATTTAAACCTGCAACTTTACAAAATACACTTTGCTAATAAGCCTGCAGAATACCACAGGGCTTATGAAAACATAGATCAATGCCAACTACTTTATTACATGACATTGCCAATAGCAGGCACCTGCAGTGAAGTTTTCTGTTTTTAGAACACTTTTTTTTTCCTTCACATATTTTTATCTTTGGATGAGAGGTTTTATACCAAGTAATCTCCCACAGTTATTACTTCATATCTGAACTCATAATTCAATTCTACCCACATAGTTATAATTGGCTCTACTAAAGACTTCTTTAACTCACCAAAGAAAAATAAAAGCCAAGCTTTATTTTGAGAAATAAAAGAAAGGAAATATTTATTCTTGATTTTTAAAAAATTCTCTTAAAACAAACCACTGAATTGTTTTGCATTTTTCAGCGTATGTAGCATTAATGCTCCTCAAAGGACCAGCCAGAGAATGCTTTCTGTATATGTACTTCTCCCAGCTCTGATAATTCTTTAAATAATTGTGTGTTCTTTAAATGAAATACTGATAAGTTTATCTTAAGAGAATGTACCCAATATTCCTATCTTAATTATGTCATTACATGAAATGAAATGCTTAGCTGCTTCTCATAACCCTGGAGCTTCCTCCTTAAAATGTTCACAGCTCACTAACATTTAAAGAAAAGGCATGGGGCACCTGGGTGGCTCAGTGGGTTAAAGCCTCTGCCTTAGGCTCAGGTCATGATCTCAGGGTCCTGGGATGGAGCCCTGTATCGGACTTCCTGCCCAGCAGGAAGCCTGCTTCTCCCTCTCTCACTCCCCCTGCTGTTCCTTCTCTCACTATGTCTCTCTCTGTCAAAGGAAGAAAGAAAGAGAGAAAGAGAAAGAAAGAAAGAAAGAAAATAAAGAAAAGAAGTGCTTAGAAATGTTCACAGAAATACATCAAAAGAAAAAAATATGGCCTAGTATGTGTGTATGTGCGCGCGCACCCACACAATTACGCCTACATATGCATTTCAGAGAATCAGTCCAACATTGCTTTCAAATCAATTTTTAAAATTTCTTCTTATGTCTTTGAATATTCTCACAAAAGTGAATGCATTCATGGAAAATGATTTTCCTTTATTGTATCTGTTCGAATATTTGCACCTGTGTTTCTGTGCTTTTTCAGCTGTGTTCTGAGATTGGTGCTTCAGAAGGGGAGAACTTAATGTTGGCTGTCATCCAGACATGGGCTGCTAGCTCCTTAAGGGGCAGGAAATGGTTTCAGGACTCAATAAATAATGCCATTGTTTAACCCTGTTGTTGATTTGATAACATTTCTCTCCCAATAAAATTCTACATATTCAATAGAAGTTCACGGCTTCCTATAGCCCCCAAAAATTCCAAGGAGAATGTGGTAGAATCACTTTATTTATTTATTTATTTATTGGGAAATAATTGACATGAACATTTTATTAGCATCAGGTGTAAGATGTAATGATTCCATATATGTCTATATTGCAAAATGATCACAATTAGTCTAATGAAAATCTGTCCCCATGCATAGTTAGAAAAAATCTTTTCTCTTGCGATGAAAAATTTTAAGATCCAGTCTCCTAGCAACTTTCAAATATGCAACAAATATTATTAACTGCAGTCACCACATTCTACATTATATCCCCTGGTTTATTTAATCACTGGAGTTTGTACCTTTTGACCCTCTTCTTCCATTTCACCCCATAGCTATCCCCACCCTCACCCTCCTATCCTGGCTGGCAACTACCAAATTGTTCTCTGTATCTTTAAGTTCTGTTTTGTTGTGTTTTTTTTAATTTGGTTTGTTTTTGGATCCCACACATAAGTGAGCATTAGAATATTGCATGCTCTGATACAGCAAACACTGCCAAGAGAATCAGAAACACCTTTCTGCTATTGCAAATTCGATAGGTCTCCCATACTATACACTCAGTTCCAAAAGAATCTCTCCAGTGAGTTAACCAATTTTTAAAACACGCAACCTAAATAACTAAATCTTGATTCACATGGGTATCTATTTAATGCAATATGGTCATACATTTCATATTTTGAAAATTTTTTCATTTTAAAGTTATTTATTTATTTGAAAGAGACAGCGAGAGAGAAAGAGCATGAACAGAAGGAGGAGCAGAGTGAGAGGGAGAAGCAGGCTGAGGAGGGAGGATGATGTGGGGCTTCAGTCTGATCTTGACTCTCCAGGATCATGACCTGAGCCAAAGGCAGATGCTTAACTGACTGAGCCACCCAGGCACCCCTCATTTTTGTTTTAGCAAGAAAAAATTTGAAGCATTTTGAGATAAGAATTTGATATTATGGGTAAATGTAATTATCAAGTTTATTTAGATACTCAGAATATAAATGATTTACCTTTACATATGTCTATTACAAAAATAGCAAATATAACAAAGGTTTGTTAAGTGTTATGAATACATAAATAGTAATTATATATTTACTATATGTATTATATATTTGTATTATATTTATATTATATAGTTATATATTTACTAAATATATTATAGTAATTATATATTTTATATGTTTATCACAGAATAGAATAAAATTTAAATTGTCATGAAGGGCCAATCTATATTTCTCACCATACTTAATTGACTGAAAAAGGTCAAGCAAACAAAAATCCTTCCAAAATAAGTTGTTTGTATTTTTTTCCATAAAAATAAGAGAGCAATGGAACATTTTGTTTTATAATCTATAACATGATATAATGTAAAGAAATTTTTATTCTTTTGTACAATTAAATTCATAACATATTTCTAGTATTGAAATAATAAGGGTCTTATATTTTTAAAGTGAAACAATAACATCAGAATGTCCAATTCATAGATTGAAAGAAATTGCATGGATCAAATTCTGGTTTAAGTTTTCAAAGAAATGATAAGAATCTTTCCATACAAAGTTCATGTCATATCATGAAGCTAAAGAAAGGTATGCAAAAGGAGAAAGTAAGTTATACCACTTAATAGAAGCTTTTAATACTAAGTAAATATCTTGGATTATAAAATATCTGAACACTTTAAATTTATAAAAATATATGTTTTGTTATCAAAATATTAATACTTGATCTTATATGATGATTTGATATTGAAGTCATACTCTGAATTCACCTCTAATTCTGTTAGTTTTATTTGAAATTATATTTAAAGCATACTATTTTTTTTTAAGATTTTATTTATTTATTTGGTAGGCAGAGAGGCAGGCAGAGAGAGAGAGGAGTAAGCAGGCTCCTTGTTGAGCAGAGAACCCGATTTGGGGCTCGATACCAGGACCCTGAGATCATGACCTGAGCTGCAGGGAGAGGCTTTAACCCACTGAGCCACCCAGGCGTCCCTTAAAGCATACTATTAAGTATTTCCAGGAGCACCTTGTTGGCTTGGTCAGTTAAATGCCTCTTGCTAGTCTATTCTATGGCTCTTTTAGGCTGACCTGCCCTTTTTCCTTTATTTCCAGCAGGTCCCCAGTGGATTTAACCTTAGTTATTGGCCTGTCAGGAAAAATGATAAGGACAACACCAGAGGAGGTGCCTTTGCTTTCTAGAAGAAAGACATATGGAGAACGGGGACACTGGGAGAACAACATGAGCACTTACAATGAAGGAGTGGTTTACTTTTCCAAGTTTGAATGTTCAGAGGGGTCTGAACAGATAAGGCTGTGTTCACCAATATTTCCCATTCCATCCTCCTGGATTGTAGATTTTACCCCACTTTAACAATGACAGGTCTGCCTTTCCTGGATAGCTATGATTCTAGTGATGAAATCTTAACCTTGCCCTTCAAATGTATCTGTTCTTCTACTTTTTTTTTTTTTAAGATTTTATCTATTTATTTGAGAGAGAAAGAGTGCATGAGAGTGAGCAGGGAGGGTCAGAGGAGGAGGAAGACAGGGAAAGAATCTTAAACAGATTCCACACTGAGCACAGAGCTGGACACAGAGCTTGATCCCACAACCAGGAGATCAGGACATACGCCGGAACCAAGAGTCAGACCCTAAAGCAATTGAGCCACCCAGGTGCACCTCTATTGCATTTTTATAAACTAGGAAGGAGATTCTCGCTGTCAGCCTCTAACCTTTTGTTCATGACTCTCATTTTCTCATTATCTGTCTTCAGATCACCAACACAATTCAGTAATAATTAGCAGACTGTTGACTTTGGAACATCATGCCCCCCTTACCCAATTACTTAGATGCCCGAATCTTCATGCTGGCACATTTCTCCAGTGACTGGGATGTTTTTCCAGTTTTCCACTGATGAAAACTTGAGCGCTTAGCTGCCCTCCCATGCCCCACTTTCCACATGGAGTGAGCCAGTCCTCGAAGCCCATTTTATTGCCTATTTCTCTAATCATTTTCAGCACCACCTGTGTTAGTGTGAGTCTTCCAAGAAGTTGATGTCAGGACTAACTAGACATCCAAAAGATTTACGGGGGTAGGGGGGGATGTCTATAAAGCAAAAAAGGGAAAGGGAGCAGGATTACTCAAGAAGAGACTCCCCACCACAAAGTGGTTCTGACCACTATCAATGGATGGGAAGGAAAGCTTGGGAGGAAAAGGCTCAGAAAGTGATGCAGTTTTAAAAAAGCCTCAGACCAGTAGGGTGAACCTGGGCCAACATTTCTCCTTTGTGGAATCTAGTACTGGTCTGGAAAAGCCTGAATCTAGTACCTCTATCATGCTCAGTCATTAGTTAGGAGTAGATTAGGGGAACTGTGGTCTCAGTTTTTATATGGTGAGTCATCCAGGGGTGCAACAACTGGAGCTGTCAGGCAACTCCACTCTCCACAGCAGATTCTCTTAATGGACTTCTGAGCAGTGCATCTCCATGGCTGCTCCAGTATTCATCTAGAGACCATGAGGCAGGTAACAAGTACGATTCCAATTGATAGATATAGCAGGGTGACTTGAGAGGAAATACAGAAAAGCCTGAAAACCTAATGGCATATCTGGTCTGCTGTATCAACCATAGGACTACTTATTTCTGGATTTTTAGTTAAGTAAACAATAAATCCTATTTGTTTTAATTACTTTATTCAGTTAACTTTTTTCTTTCCTGAAAATAAGAAAGAAACAGCAGAGAAGAGCTTAATCGGTTATGTCATGGAAGCAAAATTCTCTGGTTACGCTCCACAAAAGTACTCGAAGACTGTTGGTGAAACCCAGCAGTTTTTCATGGCTTTCATACCACTTTTGTGTGAAGACTTCCCTTTTAAGATTTTCCTCAGCATTCAAATAAGGTTATACATTTCCGAGCATTATAGTCACCATTCAAGTAGGTAAGAGGAAGAAGAGTAAGGAACAGCATGCCATCAACTGAGTTGTTTTCTGTTTAAAACCTCTTCAAGGGGCACCTGGGTGGCTCAGTGGGTTAAAGCCTCTGCCTTCGGCTCAGGTCATGATCCCAGGGTCCTAGGATCGAGCCCAGCATCGGGCTCTCTGCTCAGCGGGGAGCCTGCTTCCTCGTCTCTCTCTGCCTGCCTCTCTGCCTGCCTCTCTGCCTGCTTGTGATCTCTGTCTGTCAAATAAATAAATAAAATCTTTAAAAACAAACAAACAAACAAACAAAAAAAACCTCTTCAAGATGTTCCGCTCACATGGTTAAACTTACATTTGATTCACCAGAGTTGGGTTTTATATCTCCTCCAGCCACTGAAAAATAGTTAGAGAAAAAGTCTATTGTATATGAGACAGTAAACCAATATGGGCAATATGGCCTGTTACTGTCTCTAAGTGTCCATTTTCTATTACAAAGGCCTGTAAGTGAGAAATATAGTTATCAGCAAGTAGAAAAAGTAATAGGAGTAAAGGTTGGAGAAAATGTAAGAATCCGATTTTCCAACCTTCTACTGTGGGTTATTAAGATGTTGTCTAGGGGCAGCCGGGTGGCTCAGTCAGTTAAGCATCTGCCTTTGGCTTCTGGTCATGATCCCAGGGTCCTGTGATGGAGACCCTGTCAGGCTTCCTGCACAGCCAGGAGTTTAATCCCTCTGCCCCTTCCACACTGCTCCTGTTTGTGTGTGTGCATGTGTGTGTGTCTATCAAATAAATAAATAAAATCTTTAAAAAGAAAGTTATTGTCTAATATTGATGACATAAGGACTACAGGACTAAGAAAAGTACCTAAAATTATATTTTGACCAAAGGATGGAGTAGTAAAGAAACTTTTCAATTTGTCTTTAAACCTTTATTCCCCTATCCTTGCCACATTATAGACAACCAAACACACTTGAGTTTAACCCAGTGGAAAGAGCCTTTCTGAATTATTCAATATTAAATACACACATTTATGTATACATATATACATATACATAAAATAATAGAAGAAAAGGACATAATTTTAACACTCAAAAGGAAGGAAAATGGCAAATTTCTCATTTGAAAGGGGAAAAGAGGAGGCACCTGGGTGACCCAGTCATTTAAGCTTCTGCCTTTGGCTCACTAGGTCATGATCTCAGGGTTCTGGGATCAATCCCCGAGTTGGGTTCCCTGCTTAGTAGGGAATCTGCTTCTTACTCTGCCCTTCCTGCTCACACTCTCTCTCACTCGCTCTCTTTCTCTCAAAAAAATAAATAAAATCTTAAAAAAAATAAAAAAGAAAGAGGAAAGGAGAAAGGAGGGAGATAAATTTGCCATGACTTATAGAGATGGAGAGTCAGAGTATTAAAACAATATTCTTAGATTAGTGTGATATTTAGACCAAAGGATAGAGTAGTAAAGAATCCTTTTAATTTGTCTTTAAATCTTTATTCCTCTATTCTTGCCACATTATAGAAAATCAAACACACCTGAGTTTGATTCAATGGAAAGAGCCTTTCTGAATTTTTTAATATTTAATTGTCTTGCAGTTTACAATTAGATTGAAGTGTACTAAGTGTTCTTTCTTTCTTTGTAATACATTTTAAAATTTATAATTTCTTGGATTAGGACACAAATCACAATTTTTAATTAATGATTTTATTCTTTCCATTGATTGCTATAATTAAACACTAATTGGTATTCCTAAGACTGCCTTTTGTAGATATCAAGTGATTCCCCACATATTGGCATATATTTTGTCTTAATGTTTAAAAAGTTTAAAAAGGCATCTCAGTTAGTCCTATAAGTATCTCTTATTTCAATGTCAAACAAATGAAAATATTCTCTTCTAGATTTTTTCTTTTCTTTACAAGATCCTAGAAAGTTATAATGTATAGTCTTTTTTTTAAATTTGTGTCCAGTTCTTGCTAGTTATTGTTGTAAAAATGTTAATTGCCACCTCTCGTTTTTGTACTGGCGTGTGAATTTTAACAAGACTTTCCAAGTTCTAAATGACAGAGTACACCTTTAAAAATTTTAAATATCAAGAGACAGTTGCATAGATTCTGTTTTTTTTTTTTTGTTTCAGTTAATTTTATTCACATATATCTTTTCAACTGGCTAAGGTTACAATCTTCTGTTGGTAAAGGTTCCCAAATCTAAGAAAAGCAAAAGCGCATTCATGGGCATGCAATAATAAATAATGGATGATGCCAATCAAATTAGCTTTAAAAATACCAATAATAATATGTAATATATATAATATATATAATATAATATAACAATAATATAATAATAATATCAATATTGCCCATTCAATATTTGTTCCTATCCCTTGTATGCTGAAAAGAAAATCACACTTTTGTTTGGAATGGCAATGTGTCCAACCCCAAACAAAAATGGTAATAGCTGGGGCATTAGCAGTCTTCTTGCTCCATGTGAGAAAAGTAAAAGCAACCACAAACATGTTGAGCCACTGGCCCAAGGTCATCAGTCTCCAAATTCTGACCTTTTTTTTTTTTAGTGAATAAAAGTTATTTCTTTATTCCACTGTAAGTCATTATTTCATTATTTGTAGACAAATGCAATCTTAACATATGAATACCCAATATTTTTATAGTCATAGTGTTTGCCTGATTCTTTCATTATCATTGTCTCATTTATATGTACAGAATGTATGTGGCAAAAACATAGTTTTTTTTCACTTAAGCTTTGTTCACAGATAATAATTCTTTTCTGCAGTGTTATCTTTGAACACAATTGAAAGCAGCATATTGGTTTATCCAGTTACATTTAGAATCAATTTAGATGAAAAAGTGAGGAAAAACTAGAAGATTTTTTTCTAGACAGAAAGGGATTCAAAGGAAAGTATGGTGAACTCAATGCAGATGTGGCTTATTACTCTTTATAATAACCTATAAAAATTACCTATAGAGAATTGTTTTTTATAATTACCATGGCTCTAATGGAAAAGTTTACATGAGAGATATGAAATCCTATAGAAGAATAAATTCTAACAAAGTTTTAATATAAAGCCACGATTATAAACTCTAGGACAAGTGAATATATTGTGTAGGGGAGTTAGTGTCCTTTTAATTTAGAGAAAAATAACAAAATGACAAGAATTTAATGATTTTAAACAGCTGGCAGAATTTTGGAAATATGGCGGAAAAAATTCACATCTAGTAGGATCCTATCTTACTAAAAATTCATGTGGATATGAGGCAAAATACATCCAGAATAAAATAAAAATGAAGAAAGAATCTGGTCGGCAGACATGAATAATAAGGCTCCAGAGGGTGCCAAAGTTTTCTCCTACCATGGAAGTTTTGGTAACAGATATACTCCTAGAAGCAAGGGAAGGGGTAAATAATAAAAGTTAAGAACCTCAGGCACTCATAGTCTTTATAATTTGAAAATAAAAATGCCCTCTATTTTATGGCCCATTTAGTTAGGGACTTCATCTGTCTAATGCTTGGATGCAGGAGGTTGGGGGGAAGCCATCATCAGTAAGAGGATTCTAGGCTTATACCAACTGTGACCATAGGCAAACCTAAAATAATTTTCTGGGGTCAGTAACAAATGAAAATGTGGGGGGTGCCTGGGTGGCTCAGTGGGTTAAGCCTCTGCCTTCAGCTCAGGTCATGATCTCAGGGTCCTGGGATGAAGCTCCGCATGGGCGGGCTCTCTGCTCGGCGGGGAACCAGCTTCCCCCTCTCTCTCTGCCTGCTTCTGATCTCTGTCTGCCAAATAAATAAATAAAATCTTTGAAAAAAAAAAAAAAGAAAGTGTGGGGCCTCTTGTTTAAAAAGGAAGAAAACAAGTAAAATATATAACTTTTACCTTTCTCTCATTTTATGTCTCTTGGCTCATCCTGTGTTTTATTTGCTATTTGATGTTTTTCTAAGTAAAAAAAAATCACTTGCAGGAATTTTACATTTCATATTTATAACCCGCAATAATAATTTTTAAATACAAATATGAATGCTCAGTTAGTATGAGGAAACACAAAAATCATACATTTCATGTTTCATAACTCATACATGCACATGTAGTCATTCTATCAGAGCAGTGGAAATGCTTCCCAAACTCAGCTGTTTTTATTTCACTTCTTGATACATGCACGTTCTACCTAAGTATGTTGCCAACTCCATAAGCACTGAAAGAAAACAAACAAACAAAAAACAAACTATGGAAAACGCTATATTTCCCTTTCCTTCTACGTTATCATTTTCAGTGTAAGTGGTTGGCTTAACCAGGGATTTGAGGTAGTGAGAAAGGGTCTGGTAAGAGTCCTTTCATCATTAGTGTGTCTGAGAATTCCAATGTGCTTTTTCCTACTTGATGTAAATTATGGTTGAACAGAATGAATGGCCTCTGGGCTGTCAGTGCCTATGCTTCACCAGATGTAGATGTAGCCTGTTTCCTTGCCTTCAGTTTTGTTGAGCTCCCATGCATCATGGGTGTACAGGAATCCTGTGCTCAGGGAGCATTATGGGCATTCACTGTGAACAGGGCAACAAGGAAAGGTAGATAACTACACCGCACGTTATCTCCTCTGCACCACTGTCCCAGTAGATTTCACTTATAAGACATAAATTTAAAAATAACAATTATCATAGGTTTCAGGAAGGTGACAAATGAATATTCAGCTAGGCACAGAGCTCTTCTGAGTGGGGGGATCATACGACTATATAGATGTTGCTACATTGCATTATAAATTTTGTTACCAATATAATTATGAAAAAAGGGCAAATGTGCACTGAGATTAGGAGCAGTACTCGTTTACATGAGAATGATTCACAGGTTTTTATTAGTAGCATTTTTAAATTATAGAAATGTAATAAGAAATGATAAAGAAGAAAATCTAAAACACAAGGAACATGTTGTGGGAGGCTCTAAGATGATGCCCCATGACCCTTGCCAGATGTAATCCCTTCCCCTTTGAGTCAAGGTTGCATTTGTAAATATGATGGTAGCTATCACTCCCATAATTATGTTTCATCATAAAACAAGTAGGAGATTATCACGGGTGGGTCTGACTTAATCAGGTGAGCCCTTTAAAAGTAGAGTTTGCACTGGATGTTTGGAAAAGAGAAAGTCTAAAAGACATGCTCCAGCTGGCCTAGACAAAAGCAAATACCCATGTTGTGAATTGCCTGTGGGGTCACGTGGCAAAAAACTGCAGGCAGCTTTTAAATTCTGGCAGGAAAACAAGAATTTCAGTCATACAGCCACAAGGAAATGAATTCTGCCAACAACTAGTAAGCTTGGAAGAGAACCCTGGGCCCTGGATGAAAACCACAGTCCTGGCTGACATCTTGTTTTCAGCCTAGAGACTCTGAGCAGAGAATCCACCTAAGCTGTGCCTGGATTTCTGACCTACAGAAACTGTGAGATAATAAATGTGTGTTGTTTTAAGGAACTAAGTTTATGCAGCAATTTTTTATGAAGTAATAGAAAACTAATATATCCAGGAATAACATTTTGGCATATATCTTTATAGTTGTATCTTCTATAGCTTTTTTCTTATGTATACATATATATCATTTTGTGTGTAATGGGTTTATAATTTTTATTTAATCCTTTTTTATTTACTGTGATGGTGAATATTTTTCACCCAATTAAACAATTTTACCACACTCTTAAAAAAAAACAAACAGATCTCATGCCCATGAGGCCTTCTCTGGGTACAGGATCCAAATTTATACTCTCTGGAAGGTACCAGAAATAAAAATTAAGAAATGAACCTAAAGGATTGTCCAGAATTACTGAAACCACTGGTGGACACAAACTTGAAATACCTAGTGAGTACTAATGGAAAATAATCAAGTTCAATTATTTTATTAGCACATGCATTGTTTAAATAGCAATATATTAGTAAAGAATCAAAAGCCTGTTGGAAAATGGTATAATGAATTTCTAATTTTAATATAAACTATGATATTAAAGAACGGCATAAGCAACATAAAAGTGCATGATTCATAAGTACATCCCAATGAATGTTTACAAAGCAAGTGCACCTGAGTAACCACCAGTCATGCCTGGATATAAAACACTAACAGTCACCCTAGAAGCTCTTTCATGCCCTGTCCTACATATTATTGAAGCCTCTGTACAAAAGATAACCATTATCATGATTTCTCAAACCCTAGAACTTGTTCTTTTTCAGATTTGTATTCAGTGCAATCATATAGTTTATATCTGCCTCCCATTGCACATTTTGTTTGTGGAGATTCATGTAAGTGGTTGTATGCAATAATAACTGATTTATTTTGATTTCTGTAGGGTAAAACATTTCTAATGCAATTTATTTTCTATCCTATTATTGATGCATATTTCCAATTAGGTGTCATTATGAAAATGCTGCTATCAGCTTTCTGTTACCCAGGAATGGAATTGCTGGTTCATGGGCTATGTGTATGCTAACCATTCTAGATATTGCCAAAGAGTTTCAGGGTGGTGGTAACAATTTACACTCTACTTAGCAATGTTTGAAGGATCTAGTTACTTCAACAATACTTTGACTTTTTGGCTTTTCTCCTCATTTTTTGAGTGTATTTTTTCATTTGCATCTCCACAAAGATCCTTATTTTCATGTGTCATTATGCATGTGACCTGTCCAAGTCTCTTACTCATTTTTTTTGGACTGCCTTTTCCTTATTATTTGTAGTAGTTCTTCATATAGTCTAGATTCAAGTCCTTTGTTAAGTATATGTGTAGCCAAAATAGTGTCTGTATCAGTTTGCTAGAGCTGTCGTAACAGCAGACCACAGAGTGAGTACCTTACTCAACAACAATTTATTTACCCAAAGTTTTGGAGGCTAGGAATCCAAGATCAAGGTAACAGGTTTGGTTTCTTCTGAGACCTCTCTACTTAGCTTGCAGATGGCTGCCTACTCTCTGTGCCCTCGTATGGTGTTCTCTCTGTGCATGGCAATCCCTACCATCTCTCTGTGTGTCCAAATTCCCTCTTCTGAAAGGACATCACTCAGATTGGGTGAGAGTCCAGCCTAACAGCCTCATTTAAACTTAGTCACCTTTTTAAAGGTCCAGTCTCCAAATATAGTCACATTCTGGACTATTGGGTTTCAGCACTTAAAGATATTAATTTAGAGGGGATACAATTCAGCTCATGGCATTTCCCTATTCTATGATTTTAAACCTTTGAAATTTGTTGAAATTTACTCTATTTTCCAACTTTGCTCAGTTCCGGAAAATATGCCAAATGAATTTGGAAAGGGTATGTATTCTATAACAGTTGAGTGCAAGTTATTACATATAAAAATTAGACTAAGTTAGTTAACTGCATTTGTAGTTTGTATTTTTTTTCTGATTTTTGCTTCCTCTTTCTGTCATTGCCAAGAGATGTTTATTTAAATCTCACACTCTGATTTGGGGTTTGTCTGTTTTTTCTTTTGCTTATCAACCTCTGGTTTTATCTTTTAAGGGTATGATGTTAGATGCATACAAGTACAGAACTATCATATCTTTCTGATGAATCTTTTTAATTATAAAATATATGTTTTTTTAATTTTTATTTTGATATAATTTCAAAATTACAGAAAATTTTCAAGAGCAACGTGAATAAATCTGTATTCATTTTGCTCAGCGAATTCTTCATTTTCCTCCCTGTCCCAATGATGTCTTTTATCAAAAATGACTTAATGCAAAGGTCATGAGCTGTCCTCAGTTGTCACATCTCCCTAGTTTTCTTCAATCTGGAAAAGCTTCTTCTCCCCTTCCTTCTTTCCTTCCTCCCTCCCTCCCTTCCTTTTTTCCTTCTTTCTCTCCCTTTCTTTTCTTTCTTTCTTTTCTTTTCTTTCTTCCTTCTTTCCTTTCTTTCTTTCTTTCTTTCTTTCTTTCTTTCTTTCTTTCTTTCTTTTCTCTTCTTTCTTTCTTTCCTTCTCAATTCTAGATCTTGTGCTCTATCATTTATACTTCAAGGAGAGCTCTTGGAGCTTAATGAAAATATCTATTATCTTCATACATTATTAAGTCAGCACAGAAAGGAAGCAGGTCATTTTTTGTCCTGCAAAAAATGGATGGAGATTAGATTGTCACAAACTTTTGAAAGGAAAACATGTCTTAAGTTATATAACTGAGAAGAATACAGCCTCCTAAAACATAGAGGTGGTGTAATTCTGTGCCCAGGTGTATTAAACTTATTTATTTCAGCCTGCATCAACTTCAGAATGTCAATATGGATCAGGAGTGACAATATGCTTCAATACATAGAGAATTGCAGTTTACAAAGTACTTCCATAATTCATGGTATCTGATAGCAACACAATCCTGTAAATTAGGTAGAGCACGGACTATCTCCATTTATGTCTGAATGGACAGAGAAGTAACTGCCCTTTACAAAAGCACATGTTTATTAGTTTACGAAATAGCTGAACTCAAGGAATGAAAAAGAGAAAAGAATTCATTCTCTATAGTATCACTTAAAAGAAGATTCCATGCTTTCGATTCACCTTCAGCAATAAATAATAAGTGTGACTCAGTTTTATCTACTAAATAGAAATGACCAGGATAAGTAAAAAAATGCAAGTTTACACCTAATTCAAGTTTTCTTTCCATGTTCCCACTGTCAGTTTTACCATCTAGGTCCTAAGTGTCCAGAAGGAATATGTTGTCAATCATTGCATTCTTGCCTTTCCTCTTCCCTCTGGTGCTGGCTTCACAGGATTGCAGGGAAGGAGGGTTAGAGGGAAATGAGAGTAATGAAACAATAGTGCCTTTTTCAATTCTTTCAATGTGACTAAGGTGTCACGGCTATTCAGTACCCTTTGTGACATGGATTCAAATTCCCAGCTCTTTTTTGGGGCTGTAAGCGAGAGTTTACAAAGCTGGGGGCTCGGTGGGGTCTTCTCCCTTGCATAGCTCCAGACAGAAACAGTATGCTCTCCTGCCATGCCTGGCAACTCTTCCTGCTTTTGACCATGTGATTTCCACTCCTATTTCCTGAAGACAACTCATTCTCACAGGCTTTCTCTTGCTTTCAAGATGGCTGTTTAGTTTTCTTTACTGCATACAAATTGCCACAAACTTCACAGTTTAAAACAATGCACATTTATTATCTTATGGGTTCTTTAGGCAAGGTGTTCAGGCACTCCTTAGATGGGTCTTTGGCTCAGGGTCTGTCTCATAAGTCTACAAAATGTCAGCTGGGTGCATTCTTAGGTCAAGGAATGGGGATGGATCTATTTCTAAGCTTACTCACGTTGTGACAGAATTCATTTCCTTCTATCTGGAGCACTGATAGCCTCAGCTTCTTGCCGACAGTCAGATAGAATCTACCCTCAGCTCCTAAGGGCCATCCTTAGATTCTAGAGGCCACCTGCAGTTTCTTGCCCATATGGAATTCCTTATCATGGCCACTTACTTCCTAGAGTCAAGGAGGAGAGTCAGTTAGCATGGCAAAATTGTATGTAATGGAGCATAACCACTGGAATGATAACCCAACATCTCTGCCATATATTGTTGGTCACATAAGTCTTTGGCCCTGCTCACACTCAAGGGGAAGAGAGGGTACAAGGTCTCTCATACCAGGTCAGGATCATTAGGAAATACCTTAGGGTGTCTCCATCCTGATGACTAAAAGCACTTGTCATCTATCTGTCACCTTTAGTTGGTCCATGGGAAACTTATGGATTTTTAATTTTTAAATGAACACATGTCAAAGATATTATATAACTCACTAATAATCAAATCTGTAAGCTATCAGAAACAATTCAAAGGAGAATTAAATATATACACACATAAGGAATGCTGAAATTAATTTATAAATAAAAGTGAGATTGGTCAATATTCATAGGACAATAATCACTGCATCCATCAGACACAATTCATTTACATGTCTCTGGACAAAAATAATCTGCATTATTATACATTTTCTACAACTTACAGAATTATAAAATAACTCCAATACAATGAACAGTGTAGTCCCTATAGAATGAAATAACCCAGAAATGTTCATTAGACAGCACACAAAGCAATCTTTCATTTTGGCTCATTTCAAAGGCTTCCATGTTTTTCCTGACATGTCAAAGATATTCATAAGATTATTTATAGCCATAGAAGTGAAAAAATTATTCAGAACACCAAAAGAATTGATTAAATATATTTATCTATTGTAGATCAAAAATGTCACATAGCTATTAAAATGATATTGAAGAACAATATCTAATGATATAGAAAGATGTTTAAGACATTTGAAGTAGAGAAAAGATGCATTCGTCAACTGTTTACCTTGTACCACCATAGATCAAACATTAAACAGTCATATAATTTGTATGACTAATTAACAAAGGATAGCATTACAATACTAAGAGTAGTTATCTCTGAAAGTGTGATTAAACATTTTCTTGTATTTGTTTTTTGCTGACTTGTATTTCTCAAATACTTTACAATGAAAAGGTTTTCTTGGAAAAGAAAGAAACATTACAAACATTACTGAGCAGGTACCCTGTTAAAATATATATACACCAAGAATGTACTCTGAACCAGCACCATAGGAAGATGAATCACACTTAGGGTTTAAGCTCTGAAGAAAATAGCATTCCAGTGGAAGAGGTATGATGTCAACTTATAATTAGGGTAAACCATGAAGCATGCAAGGAAAAGGACATATCTGACCGAGAGAGCACAGAGTTTTAAGAGGGATTGCCCTGGACTGACAATATTAGTGTCAGCAGTGCAGAATGTGGGACTTGGGGAGGAATTCAGAAAGTGGGATGCCAGAGCAGGATTGTGAACATAAATTAGAGTCGGCTATGATGAAAACAGAGTGGGAGGATGGAGAAGAGAATCCATATACTGATCTGCAGTCCTGGTAAATGCAGTTTTTGTTTGTTTTATATGTATAAGGAAGCTCTAGGTTTTCTACATGGAAAGTATGCATAATTATGTACATATGATTACTTAAAAATACCCAATAAAGTAAAAGTGCTCTGTTCTTGTGCTTCTATAGTACCTTGAAAATGCTACTATCATTGTGCTAGTTTGATGAAATGAAATTGTATGTTTACTTGCTATCTCTTTCAACATACTCTAAACTGGTTGAGGCCATGATCCATGCCTGTTTTGTTCTAAGATCACACCTAGGGCTAAACACTTTATAGGAGATTCTTAAATATTATTAATTAGAATAAGAATAGAATAAAAGAAAGCAGAATATTACATTGTTTCTTATAACTTATCATTTCTCTGTAAATTCATAGATTCTTGACATGCCAGGCTGGTTGCACATGTCTACATTGATGGCCTCTCTCACCCTTACCATCTTGGGTTACTCCAGTCATCCTAAACATTAGAATATGCTAGATAACATGTAAATTTCTGTGATATTGTGGTTTATGATAAGGAATATATTTGGTCTTCATCCCATTTCTGGCAGACAGCTCCTATAACCATTGGAATTTCCTAAGTGATAGGAGCAATAAAGTTGTTGTTATGTTAAAGAGCTGGCTTTCAGAAGATACTAGGTACCCTGAGGATGGAGATTGGTTGCCAGGGAATCCAACCCTCTAATTAGAGGACTGCAATGTTCAGTCCCATCCCTGACCTGGGAAAGGTGAGGGGCCAGAGATGGCCAGAGATTGAATCAGTTGCCAATGGCTGTGATTTATCAATCATGCTGATGCCATGAAACCACCAGAAAAATTCAAAAGACAGGTTCAGAGGGCCTCAGGGTTGACAAACACACAAGAGATGTGGGGAGAGTGGTGTACTCAGAGCATGGAAGCTCTGCACCCCTTCCCCATACTTTGTCCTATGCATCTCTTATATCTGGCTGTTTCTGAGTTACATTCTTTGATAATGAGTCAGTGATTTGGTGAGCCACGTTAGCAAATTAATTGAACAACAGAAGGGGCTCATGGGAACCTCTGACTATAGTCAGATGCACAGGTGATAACCTGGGCTTGCTGTTGACCTTTGAAGGTAGGGGCCTGTGGTGTACTCATGTGGGCACTCTCGTGTCCTGAGCTTGAAGCTTGTAAAATCTGGTGTGATTTCCAGGTAGATAGTGTCAGAATTGAGCTGAACTGTAGGGCATCCAGCTGGCTTCAGAGAATTTCTCGTGGGGAGAACCTCCAACACACACACACACACACACACACACACACACACTAAAATTGGGGTGCACAAACTTTTAGTAATCACATATAGGTGCTCGAGAGACCTATGTAAGGGTTATAAGAAATGTCAAGTTTACATGTAATTCAAGATTCTCTTTCCACACGCCTATTGCTATTTTTGACAGCACACCATTCTGTCTATTCTGGGAAGAGGATAGAAAGAGACAATCATTTTTCTGTGGCTTAAGATCACTCACTCAGACTCTCTGATTCCTTTCTTGAAACCACATTTTTGGTTAGGATCTGTACAGGAATCATGGAGAGAAGACATACAAAGGCTATAATTTTCATCCTAAGATTCCATACCCTGAAATGCTCTTATTTCCATTTTCTCTCTAAATTGTCTATTTTTGCCCCTTCTTATGGCCTGGTGGGACAACTATATATGGTAAGCAGCCTCTAGGGAGGCTCCCAAACAGAACTACCTTTTGATATTTAATCCCTTCTGGTATCATCTCTGCTTGAGTGTAGATTGGACTTACTGGCTCATTTCTAGAAAACAGAATATCACAGAAGAGATGAGACATCATTAAATTAGGATAAAATACATTATGACTACTGTCTTATTTTCTCTCCCTCTTTTTCTCACTCACTCTTAGAGAAGTCAGCTGCCGTATTTTAAGCTGCTTTCTGGAAACATTCACATGGCAAGAAACTGATGTCTCCACCTGACAATCTGGAGGTATCCTAATGCCATGTGAGTGAGCTTAGAAGATTCTCCTCCAGGGGCGCCTGGGTGGCTCAGTGGGTTAAAGCCTCTGCCTTTGGCTCAGGTCATGATCCCAGTGTCCTGGGATCAAGCCCCGCATCGGGATCTCTGCTCCGTGGGGAGCCTGCTTCCTCCTCTCTCTACCTGCCTCTCTGCATACTTGTGATTTCTGTCTGTCAAATAAATAAATAAAATCTTTAAAAAAAAAAAAAAAAAAGAAGATTCTCCTCCAGTGAAGCTTCACATTGACTATGGCTCTATCTGATACCTTGGCTGGAGCCATGTGAGAGATGTTGAGTTAGGGAGAGCAGCTAGGCCATGCTTTGTTTCCTGATACACACTGAACTCATGTTTATTATTTTAAGCCTTATTGGCAATTTATTTTGCAGTAGTAATCAAATATATGCTCCTGAATGAGTAATAACCCCGGTGGTCCCCCAAACTGCAGTAGCTTAACAAAATAAAATGTCTCTTAATGTCTGTAGTTACATGTATGTTTGTAAATCTTTGGTTACTGTTTATCTACCCATTCAGATCGTCTGAGCCATGAGGTTAGGAACCATGTTTGTTAGGTTCAGGATAACATCTTTGGTTCTTCACAAGCACGTGGTAGGTGTTTGATGAATATTCTTTGAGTGCTTGAATAAATGAATGAATGATCTCAAGCAGTCTCACTTACCCTTATTTGTAAACTGAGGAGATTTCTAAGTCTTCCCAAAGATCCAGCACTCTGTGCTGTGATGCGGGGACAGTTAACAAATGCTAACATGAGGGTAAATGTAGGAATTTTCTTTAGAGAGACACCTGTTTTTTTTCAGTTGAGTGCTTTCTCTTCCTGATTAGTAAATCTCAGAGGAATGTTCTTCTCACCACAGTGTGGCTAAGAACACAGATGGAACACTTAGTCGAAGTCCTTTGTGGGTAGCTAGGCAGAACACTGACCTACACAAAGAATTCTGAGGGAAGTTGGATAACTCAGTTTCTTTTCTCCCAAGGTCAGATTTTGTCCTATTTTACTTTGGAATGAAGGAAGGGGAAAACAACTGGATATTATTTTTAAATGGTACCCATTTACTCTCTCTTACTTTACTGTGCAACTCCCTCCCCCATTGCCCTTGAGTTCCACTCTTGAATAGTCTTCTTTGTCATTGAGTGTGTGTGTGTGTGTGTGTGTGCATGTATGTGTCTTTGTCACTTTGAATTTTTTCCAAGTTCAGTATTAAGTTGAAATAAAGTAAAGCAAACAAGCAAACAAACAAACAAACAAAGCACAGAATAGAAACTTCCATTTAATCTTTATTGTTTTATTTTTCTTAAGATTTTTAAAAGATTTATTTATTTATTTGAGAGAGAGAGAGAGAGAGAGAGAAAGCTGGTGGCAGGGCAGAGGGAGAGAAGCAGACTCTGCTGACCGTGGAGCCTGAAGCTAGGATCGATCTCATGATCCCAAGATCATGACCTAAATCCAAATCAAGAGTCGAACTATTAACTGACTGAGTCATTCAGGCACCCCTAATCTTTATCATTTTCCCTTCTCTGTTTCTGTACTTTGTATCCCTGTTTCATGCACTTCTTTATCTCCAGATGAGCTTTAAGGGAACAAATGACTGGAAAGTGGCCAAGGGCTGGCCCCTGGGATTGAAATCAAAAAGGGGAAGTGTCAGGAGAGGTTTTGGGGGAGGGGCACTAACATTTAACTGCTTCCTCTAGGCCCTGCACTTTATATCCATAAACCCATTGAATTCTCACAGAAAGCTATTCTGGAGGTAATATTACTTCTTTCACTTCCATTTTCTAGGTGAAGAGCCTCAGGTTTAGAGAAGTTAGGCATTTTACCCATGGTTAAACAGTAGGTCTGGGTCAGAGAAGGCATTTGAATCCAGGATTGCCTGACTCTAAACCCCACATGATTCTCATGTCACTTACTTGTAAAGAAAGGAACATGACTGTGCAGAATACCAATCAATAGGCGAATCTCTCCCCAGAGGATTATGTAGTCTTAGACCTAAAAGTGGAATGTTTGCACCTTACTTAAGTTGCAATGGATTCTCTAATTTCAAAAAATGTTTAAGGGTTTCTCCGGGGACATAAATCTGGTGCTGAAGAAGAAACAAAGATCAACTTAAACACACAATTATCGTGCCCATACAGACATGGGCTGGGAATTGTGTTTTGCCAGCATGCCAATAGCCATCTGTGTTTCAGATTTTCCAAATGAATTTTTGTATTTACTTGCTCTCATGGCAAAACCTCTCAGAACACTCCTTGGTCATTTGAATATCCATGTTGACACGAGCTTTGCTGGAGTTGCTTGTAATTCCATAGTAACCAAGGGCCTCTCCTAGCTGTTTTCTTGGCTTTATTCATCTGTTTGCCCTTCCTTTTAGAAATCTGCAACAGTGTCGGGTTTGTATAATCTTAGTTCTTTCCTTATGCCCAGAGGCCAAAAGAGAGAAAAATGTGTGGAGAATTGGGGAATTCTCAGCCAAATTGAATGAGAAAATTGAGGCAATTATCTGAAAAATACATGTGAAAACCTGTTATCACTCAGAATGAAAGGTAAAGACTTCAAATTTCTGTTTCATTTGGACTAAGAAGGCTTGAAGAGATTGCAATCTTTTCCCTCTCATGCATAAATCACTGAGTTACACATTTGCAAGGATGAAGGTGTCACTGAAGTACTTGTTTAAAAATAAATATTGCTTCTCACCGAAAGGCTACATTCATTCTCCAAGGAGCCGTAGTCATGGTAATGACACTTCAGAACTAAAATCAACATTACTTTCTTCGATGAAGCTCCTTATTGCCTGGTTTCAGAAATACACACGTTTTGCCTATTTGAGAATTTAAACCATTAAATGAATGCTCTTGAACATCATTGTCCAAGGTTCTTAAATTTCTTCCCTTTAAAAACATATGTGCTTTCTTTTCACCCGATCATAAAGGCTGCTATTATGTTATTAAATAGGTCAACAACTAAATCCAGGACCTATCGGTTTTCTCTGACAAAAAAGTTAGACTCAATGTCGGGAATGTGGACTTTTTCCCTTCATATTTGTAAGTAGGTAGCAATTGTTTACCCAACACATGATTTGGATAGTGAGAAGCTCACTCTTTTGTTCATGAAAGGGTCTTTCTTACTTTTTCAGTATACTTTTTTTTTTCCTGTGTGTATAGGTTTATTGTAGAAAATTGGAGAGTATTTCAAAAGTGAAGGAGAACACGAACACTACTAATTCACAAACAGTAAATGTAGTTAATGTGCGGCATATTGGAAAGTACTTCATGGAGCTCAAATGTATGCAACTGTATGTCCAATATTTCACATTTCATACATGTTGAGCATTTCCCTTGACCAACATATTCTGTAAAAGCCTCATTTGTAATAACTGAGTACTATTTCATGTCCTAGGGGCTAAAATGATAATTTGTTAGTTTGGAAATCTTATGTCTTGATCTTCTAGAGAATACAGGAATAAATACCAGCAATATGTTTTTCCATTTCCTTCTGGAACTTCATTTTGTATCCTAACATTAATAAAAGATAATTAGATTTTTACCTAATAAAGAAAACTACAAGTACCTGGAACATCATTTTAGAATGCTATAAATGTAAATAAGATAGTGATATTTGGACATTTTATACACAATAGATATCCTACGCTTTCGCAATGGAATCCTCACTAATACCTTTTGACTCTTTTGTTTAATTTCTCTCCCATCTGAGATTTTATTAGGAACAATTCTTGGGAATTGAGACAGAAAGCACTTTCATTCACCCTTACCTCTTTTTCTGTTTTGTGATTTGGTGTTCAAAAGGAAGGAAGCCTTCTGTATTTTTTTTTTAAACACTGCTATACTTCTTTGAAAATATAAAGGTAAATGATGAGCTTTGCTTGAGCCCTTCTGTTTTCTGCCCAGTGCCCTTCGGCACTGTACTGTTAGGCAACCCTCAACAGAAGGGAAAGCTGCTCTGGTACAGCAAGGGGGAAATGGATTGTCTACAAATGAGCTGTCTACCTATAGAGGCCTGTCTGTTTGCTTTTACTCCCTGTGGTTTTGATCCTCGAGAGTAGATAGGAATTTCTCAGGTAAATAAGTTTTAGTATTCAATATCTTTAAGACCCTAAGACCATTAATAGTTATTTCTTGTAATGTACTAATAACTTTACTTAATCACTTGGATCATCCTGGTCACAGCCAGCTCATGATTATATTAGTTTTGAAGCCATGTCAATATTTATCAGTGCATATGAAGATGAAGGAGGAAGAAGAGGAAAGAGAGGGAAGAGGGAGAATTTATTATCCTTCCCTTTAACCGCCCCTCCCATTTAACCTGGAATTTGGGTAGAGAAGATAGAAAAGACATATATAATAAATAATGCCAGCACAAAAGAGGAGGCGGAAAGTCTTACTTTTCAAATTTTTACACATTCGATTTTCATCTGGGATTTCTCAAAGAAGTCAAATGTAAATTTGGTGATTACTCATTGATTGGCATTGCCTGTTTTTCGATGAGCCAGGAATAGGCCACTTTGGGTGAGCCAGATCCAAAGGGATGCTACAGAGCAGATAATACAGAGACGAGAGAGATGAGAAGGCAGAAGATAGATAGGAGTGACAGTAGGGACCGTAGCTGATCTTATGCTGGATGGGAGAAAATGAAAGAAGATAGATCAGGCCCAGACCCAGCAGTGTGTCAGTAAATATTGAATGGATAACTGCATGAGAATTTTGCTTGAAAGCTTATCTTAAACTGCAGTCCTTGGCTTCTGCCCTGTTTAACATTAGAGTTCAATGGAACAGAACTGATAAGGAAAGTTGTGAACAAAACACCCCATTTAATTAATCCCATGCTGGTTTTGTCAATGATCTTTTCCCTACCACATGTCCTCTTCAGCAGGATTGGACAAGATACAGAATAATGAATTTAGCATAGCATCTGTTAATTTGCCAGCTATTTACCATATTTTTTCCTCTTAATTGTCAATTCTTCTTCTTTTTTTTCTTAATGAAGACTAACAAGGCATTACTAATGTATAGAATAGCTTTATCCACACTCTTAAATGTGAATTTGCATTCACTAAAATAAGATTGGGGTCATCACTTTTCTTGTGATTGCTCTCTTCCTTCATAGTTATTTGCATCAAGACATGCTGAGTGAATGTTTTTAGTTTTCTGGAAATGAGCATGTTTGAAATATATCTTGAGATTCTTGGCTTCATTGAAGTATTTGGAGTCCTCTCTTATCCCTTTGTATTTTATGTTCTGGTGAAAATCTCAGAAACATATGTAACAGGGGAAAAATGTAGATAATTTATATATTCAGAACATTTTCTCAACATATGCTAATGTATCATACTGTCACCTGGCAGTCTGGTTGGTTGTGGTTAAGACTTGCACAAAATTCAGATATTCTGTTGTTTTCTGTGGATCCTTTTAAAATCATGTTTGGCTTCTATTTTATTTCAGTTACTTCAGTTCTACTTATCCTTATTGTTGACTAGTATAGCAGTTGACATATAAATATGTATATATAATTTTATGTTTTTATCTAAAAAAAGTCATGCCATTGCAAGAAAAAAGCTACTGTTTCAAAGTGATAGGCCCATTTTTATCTAAAGTTTAGCTAATAAATTTAAAATACATCTGGGTGGACATTTACCAGATGTTGACTCACTCATACTCCCGTTGTTTTTATATGCATGAAGAAGGGGCCAGAGGATGTAATAGAAGTATGTTAAAGGGTTAAGGTTTTTCTGCTGCTCAACAGATCAGGTAGATAATGCTTGTGTCCCTTTCTTTTTAGTATTACTCCAGGTGGTCATGGATCTTCATGCAATGTAAGAGGGACACAAGGCTGTATGATCAGCACTGACTGGTTTAAAAATCGTTTATGGAGGCAGTGAAGCCAATAAAAATACATTTTCCTAATGTAGGTAAGTACATGAATGATCTTGAGTATGGTATTTTCAAAATTATTGAACCAACAATCAGCCTCTTGAAGCTAACTAACTACTAGTGGACAAAAAACTGAAAACTCCAGGTTGGACGGATTTATAAAGTCATATAATTGAATCCTTTGTTTGTATGGTAGATGCTATTGAGTGAGAGAAACTCAAATCACTTTTAAAGATTACCTGGCTGAGTAATAACAGAACTAGATATTTTGTAAGCATATATACTTTCCCTGAAAAAAAAAAAAAACAGAAATAAAATGTAAAACTTATGTTTTTAATGTGTATTTAAATTTGCAACATCAAACCTATTATTTAACAGCTTCTTTTTGGAAGATTTTTACTGTTTTCTTGGATTTCCTTGATTTTCTATATTTTATTTGCACCCTAACCCATCTTTATTTTCTGAATGCTAATATAATGAGAACTAATACTTCCCTTTGGCATTTATGATGTGTCTGGGACAGAGGCAAAAAATAGCTCAGAATATATTACAATGCATTTAATGCTCAATGATCCTAACCAAAGAATATAATTAACAAGAACCATTTCTGCTACATATGCCATTTATTTTCCTATAAAGTTTTTGCTAGCATTTTATGCGAATGGAATCATGTATTCCATAAGGTATCATGTTCTTCTGTGTGAAGGATTGGCTTTATTGTTTCTTGAGTTTGCTTGTGAGAAATGTTTTCAACTTTTTTTAAATCTGAAAAAGCGTTTGCCTTTATTTTTGAGATATTTGTGTCGCCATAGAATTATAGTTTGACAGTTAGGCTAAATAATGTCCTCTCCAAGATGTCTAAGATTTTTTAAATCCGAAAAAGTTGTTGCCGTTATTTTTGAGATATTTGTGTCGCCATAGAGTTATAGTTTGATGATTAGGCTAAATAATGTCCTCTCCACGATGAAACCATAGAAGATTTAATTTACCTGGGTAAAGGGAACTTTGTAGAAGTGATTCAGTCAAGGGCTCTGGTATTTTTCTTGGATTATCCAGGTGCACCTAATGCAATCACAAGTGTCCTATAAACAGGTGTGAGGTCAAAATAGAAGGTGTAAGGACAGAAACAGCTATCACAGAGGAGAGAAAATGCTATGCTACAGATTTTGAAGATTGAGAAAGGGACCATGAGTTAAGAAATGCAGGTGGCCTCAAAGCGCAGAAAGATAAGGAAATAGATCCTCCCCTAGAGCTTACAGAGGGAACAGGATCCTGTTGACATCTTGATTTTAGTCCAATGAAAGTGATTTCAGACTTCTTATCTCCAGAAATGTAAGGTAAAAAGTTCATACTGTTTTAAGTTACTAAGTTTGTGGTGATTTGTTATAGTAGCAATAGAAAATTACCAAAATAGTATTTTTTTTTACTACTTGAAAGAGGTGGCGCCACTATTTTCTCACCTGCATTGAGAAATCGACTGTCATCTTTATCTTTGCTCCCTTGTACGCAATGTATCCTTTTTCCCTGGCTGCTTTTAAGATATTATTTTACCAATGGTGTTGAGCAATTAGATTATGATATGCATTGGTGTAGTTTCCTTCATGTTTCTTGTGCTTATAGTTTATTAAGTTTTTTTTTTTTTTTTTTTGATTTGTAGGGTTTAGTTTAAAATTGGGTGCCATTATTTCTTTAAATTATTTTCTGGTCTCCAGCCCCCATTTCCTGCTTTCTTTAAGTTGATTTAATTAAATGTGTTTTATTTCAATTCACTTGTCTCACAGGTCACTGAAATACTTTTCATTTTGAGGGGGAGTCTTCTTTTTCTCTGTTTTTCATTTTGGAAAATTTCTATTTCATGTTTTCAAGATCATTGATCTTTTTTTCTTGCATGAATTCCATCCAATAGATTTTTCAATTTTTGTTTCTTTGTTTCCCTCATAAACTTTTTAAAAATTTAAAAACTGTTTTAGATTTACAAAAAAGCTTAATAATATACAGAGAGTTTCCATATAACCTCACATTTTATATTACAATTTATGAACCAATACTGATGTATTATTATTAACGTAAGTATATATTTCATTCAGATTGCTTTAACTTTTATATAATGTTCTTTTCTGTTCTAAGACATCATCCAGACTGTCATGTATTTACTCAGCATATCTCCCTAGGCTTCTCCTGGCTATGATAATTTTTCAGACTTTTCTTATTTTGGTGATGTTGATGTTTTGAGTACTGATCAGATATTTTGTAGAATATTCCTCAATTTAGTATTGTCTGATGTGTTTCTAATTATTAAACTTGGGTTATGGATTTTTTTGGTGAGATAAAAGAAAGGTATAGTGCCATTCGCATCCCATCATATCAGGGTGCACATATATCATCAACAGAACTTGTTATTATTAATGCTAACCTCCACCTGGTTAAGATAGGGCTTTTCAGCTTTCACCATAAAGTTACTCAGTCCCCACTTTCTATATTGTATATTTTGGAAAGAAGTTACTATGTGCAGCTTATCGTTAAAGAGTTGGACATAGAGTATCTATGTAATTTTTTTTAAAATCTTCTGTATGAGAAATTTATCTTTTCTCCACCATTTATCTATTGAGTCATTTTTTTTATATCAGCATATGGATTCCTGGATGGGTATTTTACTTTGCTTATAATCCAGTACAACATTATTTCATTGCTCAAATCATATCTGCTCTTCATATTAGGAATTCTATCTGTTCACTCTTGTGTCCCTTTAACACTTTTTCAGTATTAGTATTATTATTATTATTATTATTATTATTATTATTATTTTAAAGCTCTTTCTTGCTCATATTGTACATTCTCTGGCCCAGAAATCAGCCATTTCTCCAAGGAGCCATGATTCTTTTAATTGAAGAATCTGGGGGTGCCTGGGTGGCTCAGTGGGTTAAAGCCTCTGCCTTCAGCTCAGGTCATGGTCCCAGGGTCCTGGGATCCAGCCCCACCTCTGGCTCTCTGCTCAGCAGGGAGCCTGCTTCCTCCTCTCTCTGCCTGTTTCTCTGCCTACTTGTGATCTCTGTCTGTCAAATAAATGAATAAAATCTTTGTTAAAAAAAAAAAAAAGAAACAAACAAAGAAACAAAGATCTGGCCACTAGATGTGCTCATTGTTATTGCAGTGTCAATACTTCCAGGCCATCTCAGGTGACAGAGCAAGAAAGCATATGTGTATACACTAGCCTGTGTATAGCTTCATATTTAAAAATATTTCAATAGGTAATGATCTTCACCTATATAAAGCTAAACCTGATATCATACTGATGCCATCTATTCAGTGTTTTTTCGTTTTAAATGTAGTTTTCTCAGGGTGCCTGGGTGGCTCAGTGGGTTAAAGCCTCTGCCTTCAACTCGGGTCATGATCCCGGGGTCCTGGGATCGAGCCCCACATCAGGCTCTCTGCTCAGCGGGGAGGCTGCTTCTCCCTCTCTCTCTTCTCTCTGCCTGCCTTTCTGCCTACTTGTGATCTCTTTCAAGTAAATAAATAAAATATTTTTTAAAAATGTAGTTTTCTCTAGAAGTATGATTTGAATCTTTTTAATAGATTCCATGCTTCTATTTATTTCTTTATTACATGAAGTATAGTTAAATTAATTATTTTAATATACATTTTCCCTAATTTTAACATTTGTTTTAGTTCTGCATCTGTTTCCTTTGATTATTCTTTTCATTATGGTTCATGTTTATACTTATTTGCCTGCCTGATAATCTTCGTTTAGGGGGAAGACATTGTGAATTTTATCTTTTTGGGAATTGAATATTTTTATACTCCTATAAATATTCTGGAGCTTTGCTCTGGGGTACAGTTGTGTTACTTAAAAATAATTTAATCCTTTTAGTTCTTTTATGATTTATTGGGTGGGTTTATCAGTGATTATTCTAGAGCTAATTACTCCTCATAACTAAGGGAAGAACTTCCTGAGAATTCTACCCGGTGCCCAGCAAATTATGAGTTTTTCTTCTGTTGCTGATTGAACAGACACTATACACAATTCTGTGTGATTGTTGGGTAATTAAGCCTTTTAGGACAATGAATATGGGTAACTCTAGAAGCTAGAATGACCTTTCACTGACAACAATCAAAGAAAGTGTATCTCAGTCATATAACCAGGGAGTAATGAATTCTGCCAACAATTAAATAAGCAGGGATTTCCCCACAAAGAAACACAACCTTATTGACACTTATAGCCTATTGTGACCCATCTGGGATTTTTGACCTAAAGTACTGTAAAGAAGTAAATCTGATTTGAGTCACTACGTTCATGGTAATTTATAATGACAGTGATAAAAAAATTAATATGCCAATCTTTTGTAATGCTATTCTGATAACTCTACCACCTTGCTTGAAAAAAATCTTCAAAGGCTCAAATCTCCTTTCATAGAGAAACATACAAGATCCTTCCCAAATCCATCCCTACCAACTATATCACCTATATTTCTCACCATTTCTGAAATGATATCCTGAAATAGCCTTTTATAAGTAGTTTTGTCCTGTAACAATTTTTCCCATGTTATTTCTTGTGCTCAGAAAATTTTTCTAGTTTTCCTGCAACCTCTTTTTCTTCAAAAGGGAGTTAGATCATATGTTGTCTTTTGTGTGTAACTACTGTTTCTCCCATGGGCATGGTCATTGCTATTTCCTTTCAAAACCCTTTGCAGTTAGAAGGAACCCACATGCTGCATATATCTTGGGATGTTATAACATCTACACATATATTTCACTTAATAGACTGTATTCCATGGAGAGGGGTGGGGGTCATTCTAGGGAAACTACAATTAAGAAAGTATAAACTATAGACCCACTAACAAAAGACTCAAAATTAAGTTGGTTGCTTGATAAATAGTACTAAGTTTCATGGTTCAATATATTAGTCCTCTGACAGACGGGTTTAATGAAAAAAGCTAGCTTACATAACAATGAAAACATGTCAATGTCTTTTGAATCCCTGGAAAACGTTAGTTATTAAGTATTGGATTCTCAACTTTCAAACATATGCATATATAGAAAATACTTTGTCTTACATCTACAGTGATTTGGAAATGCATTGGCAGATGTTGTTTTATAGGTGACCTCTATTGCTAAAGAAACTGATCCATAGTAAGACACATCCAAAATTGGATATTCATCCAATATCAGAAATATTTGGATGAAACTGATTACATAAAACCTCTGCATTTCTTTTGCCAGGGACTTAAATACTTAGGGAGTTTAATAATATTATTTTTATCACATGCTATTGCAGCATATTTATATGAAAGGAAATAGTTATTTTTCCCATTGATAATTATTCTCAATAAAATATTCCTGGACATCTCTCGCAGGAGGTTTAATTTTGGCTTTTGTGTAACTTTGAGGTGTTAATATTACCATGCCAAAAGAAGAGGAATTTAAAATTTCTCTTTCTATAAAATGTATGATTCCACTTTCATGAAGTCCAAGAACTGGAAAACGTAACTGAAGATACAGAAATGAGGATGTGGTTGCCTAAGTGGGAAATGTAGATTTATTAGAAAAGGGGCAAGCAGAAACTTTCAGGAGTGATGGGATGATTTAGTAACCCCCAAGCAACCAAGGACATTCTTTGAATCATTTTATTGTATTTATTTATTATTTTTGAATATATCTGTTCTAGGTTGATATTGGCCTTAGAGCAGAATACTGATTAGAGGAGTTTCATGGACAGACTGCTTTTGCCTAAATTTTTAAAAAATCCTTTCATTCTTTTTTCATTTTGAGAGCGTGATTCATTAAACCATTGAACATTTGTACATGATAAATGCAGCATAAATACTAATTTAGTTTTGTGAGCTACAAATATAAAGAAAAAATACAAATAGATATTTCCATTCAACATTTCTTGATCATTAACAATATTCAAATCTCTTTCAGTGACCCTTCTTTTTAGTAATTAGCACTTAAGCCAAACAATAGCATATAATTTCACTCATTTCAGATAAAAACTATTTGATCCTATATTCTAACAGTGTGTTTCTGAAAATCAAAATGTGAAACTTCAAGGTATTGAGTTTTTCAAATTCATGTAATTAAATCAATAAATTTAAAGTTACAGAAGGTGATAATGAGTTTGCTCATAGTAATAAAAACTAATCCTGTTGGAGAAGGAATGTGTAGGAACTGAAGTGATTCAATAGCTCTAATTAAGGCAGTAGTGAGAAATGCCACCATAGGCCAAATGTTGAATGACCTAATTCTTCCTCCCTTTTCCACTTTTGAAGTAGCTTCACCAAATGAATTACCCTCTTCATTGTTCTGTGTTTAGTTTATAAATCGGATGACCAGTACTTAAAATGCAAGTGAAAAAGCATCATTAACAAACAAGCTATTTAAAACACCAAAATCTGATTACCCAAAATGGCGCTTCCCATTGAGTGGACATAATATATTGTTATGTCACTAAGGAGAATATTAATTGTACATACGATATTTCCAATAAACAATATTCTGGCACTTGGGTTCTAAATTAAATTTAGTGTGATTGTTCTAGAGAGTTCCTCTTTGTTCTGGCCAGGAATTAATTCAACATAATGTGATTGCATGACACTGTCAAACTTAAAACTACAAAATACTTTATCAAAGGAGAAATATTAATTAGTAGAGGAAATGCTAAGGAATCATTTGTTTCTGTACCTAGTTGGATTATTTCCTAAAAGGTGTTGCTGTCAAAGCTGACCCCTTTAGACCCTGGTTCTGTGAGGATTTCCAAATGGATTACAAACCCAATCAAGGGAACAGGAAATGAGATAGAAGACAGGTCACGAATTATCAAATCATAGGCTCCTGGAAACAAAAATGGAAGAGTCTTTTCAAGCCATCTAGTTCAATCTCCATGCAAAGAGATAAATTTCTCTTTCTGTTATAAACTGGCCAGATTTAAGCTCCCTGAGGGCAGGACCAAGTCTTTCCAGGTTTATTTGTGGAGAAGGTTATTTCTCTAGGGTTAAGAATTCAGTTGACTTTGCCCAAAATGGGTATAGAAGGAATATGGATGAAAGATGTTCCTCACTCTATGAGTAATTTGTTATTATGGCATAAGATAAACAGACTATTGATTACAAAATGATTTAGCATAACAGAACAGAATAAAAATACATGGCCAGGAATAATTTTCCCTTGTTTATATTCCTTAGCTTAGAAAAACATCAAAGGCTACTTTGCTTTTTTTTGAGTGTTTTGCAAGAACTTTTTTTTAAGGGAATGAAGCTAGATATCTTTTTTTGGAGGCCAAAGGTATGTGGACATTTGTTCTGCAGCCTGTCTAGGAACAATAAACTCTGAGAGAATAATTTAAAAGGTGAGTGATTAACTTCTCTTTCTTTCTAAGAGCACTCATTTGTTCAACCTTATATCACAGCACCAAGCATAGTTGTTAGTAAAGTATGAGAAATAATAAGTGTGTTCATAGAATACCATTTTTTCACTTCAATAAATTATTGTTGGAGTGTCCAAATGTTCTCAAAACCAAACCCTGCTTTTTAACTATAAATATAACAAACATATGTATTTCTTTTTCTTCTAAAAACATGATATTCAACTTGAAGGCAAGGAACAAGGTATAATAAAAAGTAGGTCTTTGTATCTTTTTTGCTATGGTAGAATATACATAAAGCTTAGGGATTGATTTATTCCCTTCACCAATTGCTCACTCAGACCTAGGCCATCAGTTCCTTTTATTATGATAATATTTCCTTTGTCATTGTTAAATAGAAAAAATCTTACCATAGAAAGACTTTAAATGCAAAGAAGTATAAAAGATACAATAGAAGTTGCCCATTATCAAACAATCCAGAAATTACTATTTCCATATAAAATAACTACCTTTCATGCAGATACATGATCACATTAATATGTGTATGGAAGCAATGCTTGACATTTAAGAAACACACAGTGAATGTTAGCTACCACTAGTAGATAGTAACTATCATTATGAATCTATAATATATTCTAAATCATTAGAACATATAAATTCCATGGATGTGTCATATTTTATGAAACCATTCTTTTATTTTTAGACAAAGTTTATATTATGTGTTAACCCTTTTTCTATATAAATCTCTTTATAGCTCAGAATATTATTTTTTTTTTACTTTATTTAAGCTTTATTTAAACATATAATGTAACCCCACCACCCTCACCCAACCCCTCTTCCCCCCACCCCCCTCAGTTTGTTTTATGACATTAAGAGTCTCTTTTGGTTTTTCTCCCTCCCGATCCCATCCTCCCTGATATGAGGAAGTGGAGATGCAATGGGGGTGGAAGTTAAGGTGGTAGGAAAAGTAAAAATCAGAATATTATTTTAAATTTATAGATGTGAAAATACTTGACTAAGGAGCAGAAACATTTTATCTATCTATGTATTTACTTATTTATTAAAAGTAACCTGTGGATTTTTTTTAAAACATGTTATTTATTTATTTGTAAGATTAATAGAGAGCACAAGCAGGGGGAGCAGCAGGCAGAGGGAGAAGCAGGCTCCCCGCTGAGCAAGGAGACCAATGCTGAACTCCATTCCAGGACCCCGGGATCACGACCTGAGCCCAAAGCAGATGGAGCCATCCAGGAGTCCTGAAGCAGAAACATTTTTTTAAAGATTTTATTTATTTATTTGACAGACAGAGATCACAATTAGGCAGAGATGCAGGCAGACAGAGAGGAGGAAGCAGGCTCCCTGCTGAGCAGAGAGCCTGATGTGGGGCTTGATCCCAGGACCCTGAGATCATGACCCGAGCCGAAGGCAGAGGCTTAACCCACTGAGCCACCCAGGTTCCCTGAAGCAGAAACATTTTAAAAGGTCATACCACATAATGTAAAATGTTCCTCTAAATATAAAATACACTTTTTTCTTAGCAATAGAGTGGTCACAACCTATCTCCCTGGAAAATACTGGGTATTATCCTTTGAAAAAATTTCTTTAATTTTTCATAGGTAAAAATAGTGATGTATCCCTTAAATTTGTGTTTTGACCAACTGTTCTTCCTTTATTTTTTCTATTTTAATTATTGATAACACTGTGGTTGTTGTTGTCTTTCCTCTCAATTTTCTCTTTGGGAAATTGTCATTTAAAAAGTTGATAGAAGGGCACCTGGGTGGCTCAGTTAAAGTGTCTGCCTTTGACTCAGGTTGTGATCTTTGGGTCCTGGAATTGAGCCCAGAGTTAGGCTAACTGCTCAGCGGGGAGTCTGCTTCTCCCTCTCCCTCTGCCTGTTCCCTCCCTGTTCTCTCTTCTCTCTCTCAAATAAATAAATAAAATTAAAAGAAATTCTTAAAAAGTTGATAGATATTAAGGATTACCTTTGTGTACGAAGTCTTTTTCCCTCTAGTTTTTCATTTGCCTTTGAATGTAAAAAAATGGAAATTCCTAAATTTCATGTATCCAAATACTCTACATCTTTTTAGGAAAACACACACATGCACATATACACACTCATTGAAAAGGTCAAATGCAAAGTTTGGTAAGTACCTTTAAAATAAGGAGGACATCCTTAATTATCTTATCACTGGGCAATTCTATTTCACTATATTATTATGCATGTTTTATTTCACTTGAGATTGTTCCTAAGACAAAGTAGGATAGGTTATCAAATCATTTTAAAACATTGGAGATCTCAGTGAATATCAAACTTAACTATTTCAAGAATACAAGTAAACAAAGGCATAGGAGAATCAGGAAGAGTTCTAAGACCACCAATGCTTATGCTCAGATCCACCTTTATGCCATATCACTACCCCATTTGGCACAGATTAACATGTGAAGTCTCTAAGCAATGCATGCTTACTTAAAAACAGAATTATTTCAATGCTAAAGTATTTCCATTTGCTGCTCTGATGGTTGCATAGATGATGTGATATTTTCCTCAGAGCTATAGCCCATACATCCATAGATTCAAGCTTTGTTCACTACATGTGAACCTAATAAGACAGGCACACCCTACAAGAGTAGTCCATAGATTAGGACTCTCTCTTTAGAATTTACCATTAGTGTTCTTGCCAGGAGGTCTGTCATTTCAAAGTTTTCAAGACATTTTCACCACATTATCTTCCCTCTTTCCAGTCATGTAAGTGAGCTTGGTAGTGCTCTTCCCCAGTTTGACTCTTCAGTTCACTGTAGCCCTGTCCGACCCTTGACTATAGCTTTTATAGAGACCATGACCAGAAGAACCCAGCTAACCAATACCGGTTCTGATCTACAAGGACTATGAGATAATCAATATTTGGTCTATTAAGAGGTTACACATTACACAGTAATAGATAACTGGTATTTTGGCACGTGGAAGTAGGGTATTGCCGTTAAGACAAAACAAAACAAGAACAAAAACAAAACAACAAGAACAACAACAACAAAAACTAAAAATGTGGGAGGAACTTTGTATCCAAGCAGAGGGCAGAGGTTGAAATGATTTTGCAGAGCTTGTTAAACAAAGCCTATTGTCTTGAAGAGAATGTTAGCAGAAATCTGGACTTCAAGGGTGTCGCCAAGGAGAGCTAAAAAAGAAATGAGCTATACGGTATTGGAAATAGGAAGAACAGGGAATCCTTGGTTTGTAGGGACAGAAAGTTTAGTAACACTCTTATGTGCAGTATCCTGAAATGTAGAAAATGTGTCCAGACAAGTAACTAAGGATATTTTAAAGCATAGTGTTGAAGGCACTGCCTGGTTTCTTCTTAATGTCTATTATAAAATGTGGAAAAAAAAGCTAGACAAAGAGAAAGATTATTTTTAAAAATGGAGCTTGTTGGTTTTTAAAATTCTGAGTCTCTCCAACAGGGAAATGTTGTGAAAATCAAGAAATACCTTCTTAGAAGAGATCAATTCCATGGCATTGCTAAAAAAAAAAAAAACACAAAAAACAAGACAACAACCAAAACAAACAAACAAACAAACAAAAAAACATGGTCAACAGATGTTCCATTCTGACTGAGACCTCAGAAAGATTAATGGCAAGTTTGTTGGGGGAGTATGCACTCACACAAGAGATTTGTTAAAAAGAAACTTCAAGATATATGGCCAAGAACTTTATAGGTATGGTTTTGGCTAAAGGAACAAATTCCACTGACATTCACAGGAGGCCCAAAAAGTGACAGCACAGAGTAAAAAGCAACTGGACTTCCCTATACCCATACAAAGCCATTACAATAGGCAGCATGAAAAAACGAGGAACCAAGAGCCCAGATGGAGATGCAAAGAGCCAATTAGAATTATTCCTTGGTTTGGGGACCTAATGAGGAAACCCAACATTTTTCTGACAAGATTTCAGAAATGTTATGGACCAGTGATTCATGTTTGGTTTCCATTTTCCCCTATTTCTGTCCCACCATGGTATATTAGGTATGTTAAGAGGACTGAAGATACACTGTCTCTTTAGTTTCAAAGTCTACAGAAAAAGGGGACCTGAACACAATATGCTCCACTTAAGGAACTACAACTAAAATGCTTCATTCACACCTGGACTTGATTTAGGTAATGAGAACTTGGTTTTAGACACTGCTTTAATTCATGCGGGGGAATTGCATGTAAGGAGAATAAAAACATCAAAGGCTAGAAAATAAACTATGGTAAGTGCTTCAAAAATGGCTTCTAACATTCCTTGCTTTTAAATTTCTGTAAAACAGAACTGTGAGATAATAAATGTTTACTGTGCAAAGCTATTAAGTTTGGGGATTATGTGTTACACAGAAATAGATAACACAGTATGAAAAATTTAAATTTATTTTAATGCAACCTTCCCCTGATTCTTTAAAGTCAAATATGTATTATTGTCTTACATTGTGTTCCTTTTTAGGCATTTTTAAAACTACAAAGTTAACAGAATGTAATCTACCACTAACCTGGGTGTTGAGCAAACTATCTGTAGTGTACCGTCCCTGTTGTCAATAAACTCACTATCTAGTAGGGAAAAGAGAGATAATGTTACTGTTACCCAATAAGTGCCCAGAGTGTGTACAACATATGTTCACAATATTATAAGGTCACAAAAGAGTAGTAGTAGAAACTATTTCACATGCTAGGCAATTATTAATATAATGATATAACCTTTAGATTATATAACCTTTTAGGTTGCAATGCCTTGATCAAAAAGAGACATTTTATTTTATTTTATTTTATTTTATTTTAAGATTTTATTTATTTACTTGACAGAGAGAGAGAGACAGTGAGAGAAAGAACACAAGCAGGGGGAGTGGCGGAGTGGGAGAGGGAGAAACAGGTTTTTGCCCAGCAGGGAGCCCGATGCGGGGCTCGATCCCAGAACCCTGGGATCATGAACTAAGCCAAAGGCAGACACTTAACAACGAGCCACCCATGCGCCCCAAAAGGAGATTTTATTGCCTCATACAGTTGGGTAGTAATGATCTTTGGGTTAGCTCGCAGAATCCAAAGGAACGCTGAAAGAATCAGTATCATTCTCTCCTTTCCTCTCCCTATATTCAGCTCTCATCACTTCTTGGTTTCATTCAGCTTTATTTTGCAAGCTTTTGTGGAGGAGACAGTTTGTCCCAGCTCAGATTCTCGTTCTTTCAACTTACCAAGAAAGGGCATGTTTCTCTGTGCCTTAATTTCTTCATCTGTAAAATGAGGGTAATAGTGACTAGCTCATCGGGTTGTTGTAAACACTGGATGAGTTAGGCAAGTATTCAGAAGGGTGCCCGGCATAAAGTAAAACTTTCTTGGGCTCTCCAGCCTAGACTTCTCTCTTCAACCTGGACTCCCATATCCCACTGTCTATTGGAGACCTCCACTTAATGTCTAATAAACATCTCAAATTTAACATTTCTAAAGCTGAGCTCCTGGCATGTCCTCCAAGTCTGCTTTTCTCATGATTTTCCTAGGTCAGCATATTCAATTCTTCTAGTCGTTCAGGCCAAAAATCATCCTTGGTTACTGTCTTTCTCTCATATACCACTTCAAATTTGTCAGCAAAGCCTGTTAGTTCTATCAGCACTGTCAAATAAAATTCTCTATGTTAATGGATAGGATCTACACCTGTGTTGTCCAATATGGTACCACAAACTCGTGAAGCTATTGAGCCCTTGAAATGTGGTTCACATAACTGAGGAATGGAATTTTTAGTTTAATTTCACTTTTAGTAGTTAAATTTTAGATGTTAAATTTGAAGGGTACCTGGGTGGCTCAGCCAGTTAAGAATCCAATTCTTGGTTTCAGCTCAGGCCTGATCTCAGGGTCCTAAGATAAAGCCCTTTGTTGGGTTCTGTGCTCAGCAGAAAATCTATTTGAGATTCTCTTTCTTTCCCTCTTACTCTGCTCCTCCCTCCCCCCTTCTCAAATAAATAAATAAATCTAAAAAAACCGTTAAATTTGAATGACTGCATTTGGCCATATTGGGTGGTACACCTGTACTGTACATTTAAAATAAAATGGGGCACCTGGATGGCTCAGTGGGTTAAGCCTCTGCCTTCAGCTCAGGTCATGATCCCAGATTCCTGGGATCAAGCCCCACATCCAGCTCTCTGCTCAGCAGGGGGCCTGCTTCCCCCTCTCTCTCTGCTTGCCTCTCTGCTTCTTGTGATCTCTCTCTCTCTGTCAAATAAATAAATAAAATCTTTAAAAAATTATAACACAAAAAATTCTATTGAAAAACTTTTTACGATTTAAATTATCTATTTGACAGAAAGAGAGAGAAAGAGAGACAGTGAAAGCAGGAACACAAGCAGGGGAGTAGGAGAGGGAAAAGAGGTTCCCCCGCAGAGCAGAGAGCCCAACGTGGGGCTCGATCCCAGGACTCTAGGATCATGACCTCAGCTGAAGGCAGACACTTAACGACTGAACCACCCAGGCACCCCCTCTATTGAATTTTTAGTTAACAGTCCTTCAAAGTAAACTTTATTACTTTGTTATGAAAAAACTAAGTCCCAATGACTGCATTATTTTCTTAATTTGTTAGAACTATTTTTAAATATAAGAATATCTTATAATGCATTACAAAGTACTGTTATTAAGGTTCAATAAAACTAGTTTTTCTTAATATTAGATTTAACTGCTGGTAATACTTACTTCATTATAAATAAGTTTCTATTCAAAATCCTGAAATAGTTGTAAGATAAATTTAAGAGAATTCTTAAAACCCCCAACTCCCAAACTGTATCCTAAGCACCCTGGAGTGTCATACCAAAGTCTTGGAGATGACATAGAATATTTTAAATTCCCCACCCCCCCCAAATGTAGAAACACTCAACATCTCTTGGATACCACCTGAACTACTAGGTCAAGGCAGTTCACAGTTTCAATGTTAAGTCATGTTCCATTCCTCTCAATGGTGTTATATCTTTATGAACCTGGGTTTTCCTTTTTTTTTTTTTTTTCTGTAATAGAAATCAAATACTCTCAGGAAATTACAACAATAATTGAGATGGCAATGTCAACAAGATTTCAAGAATTGAAAGTTTTGTGGTATCCAACTGGACATATATAACTTGTTAATAAGTTATTATAGCAAGAATGAAATAAAATATTATTTTTAATTTACATGTAGTGGTTTTGCATATGACTACTACATTTTTGGAATTTATTTATTTATTTAGGACAAGAAGTAGGATTTATCGGTGGGCATGAATAGGGAGGGGGCAGTGCTGAATTTCTCATGAGTTCAGCACCCACCATTTGTCCAGAGGGCCATTATTAGGGATGTATTTGACCCCACTGCCATCTGGGATGAGCCACTTTTCAGCCACCACATCTTCAAATTCGTCACCATTGAATTTAGCAAAGCCCCACTCCTTGGAAATATGGATCTTCTGGTGTCCAGGGAACTAGAACTTGGCCCTGCGTAGGGTCTCAATCACACATCCCTTGTTCTGCAGCCTGGTAGGGATGGACATGATGACTTGGCCAATGTGGATCCTGGTTACCGTGTGCTGGGGCTTTCCAAAGGCACACTGCATACCTTACAGGACAATATCCTGTTGATAGGGATACCGTGGAAGGGATGGAGTTGCACATGGATGTGAAAACCATCTTTGCCACCTCTTTTCACCATGTACATGTTGGTACAAATAAGGAAGCCTCCAGGGCTTCAGAGGAGAGATGCTTATATTCATCTGATGCCATGCGGCCACAGAGAAAGAACTCATCTACTTTTGCCTTCTTCTACCCCAGATTAAAGATGCAGATCTTGGCATCAGGGACACCTCTGCCAAGGGAGGCTTTGGCTATGGCTTGTTCATACAATATGGTTAATACTGGGCAGGGCAGCGGCCCATGATGACACCAAGATTTTCAGTGGCATACCACAGGAAAAGATTCTAAATTTTTGGAATAGTGCAACTTATTATGTTGTGTAAGCCTACTTAACAAACAAAGCTTAAAAATTTATTTTGGCCTCAGAGCACTGTGAAATTATTACTGATAACAGAAAATTTGAGAACTGGGGGAGCCAGGTTATTTTTTCTTATTTTTACTTTTATTATTTACTGAAATTCAGGGTTTTTTTTTTCATATTTTTCTAGTTTTATTGAGAAATAATTGGCAAACATTGCTGCATAAGTTTAAGGTGTACAGCACAATGGTTTGACTTACATATGTTATGAAATAATTATTTTATTTTATTATTTTTTTCAAATCACAAGTAGTTAGAGCAACAGGCAGAGAGAGAGGGAAGCAGGCTCCCCACTAAGCAGAGAGCCCGATGTGGGGTTTGATCCCAGCACCCTGGGATCACGACCTGAGCCGAAGGCAGAGGCTTAACCCACTGAGCCACCCAGGCTCCCCTGAAATAATTATTTTAATAAGTTAAGTAGCATCCATCATTTTATGTAGATTCAATGAAAAAAAAAAGAAAAAAGAAACAAACTTTCCTTGTGGTGAGAACTCTTAGGATCTCCCCCTTAGTAATTTTCATATATGTCATACAGCAGTGTAAGCTATAGTCATCATGTGATACATTACATCCCTAATACTTATTTGTCTTTTAACTGGATATTTGTACCTTCTGATCACTTTCCTCTAGTTTTAATTTTTAGTACTCTAGGGAAAATTATTTATAGAAAAATTAGGTGATTAAACTATTAATGCTATAAGAAATTATTCATGTAAGTGAATTTGTGGTCATGGTCTTAATCACTTTCATTTGTTTATTACCAATAGAACTTGGAAACAATATTCAGTTCAGATTTGTAACAAAGATTATCAAAAATAGTGAGTTTTCAGTTTCAGAAAAACTTCAAAACATAGTTTTGAAACTCTTTGGATTTGACAAGACCCAACTGAATTCTGCCAAGGCCACTGTTTTTCCTAATTTTTTAGGCTCTCATGTACTTGTGGAGAAATTTAATCCTTATGTTACTGATTCATTTACACTCAACTCATCAAAATGTTTGGTAAATGCATTTGATATCCAAAGAACTTTATGAGAAGTTGCATCTGGAAATTCTGAAGTTTTATCATTCTTGAACTTCATTTCTTGAAACCAGAAAGTCACATTTTTCTAAAGCTTGTAGAACTAGAACCACAAATTTGACTTTAATTTGGTACACTTCTGAAACCAAATAGGAGTAAACTTAGTGAAACATTTTTGAATATTCCTCTTGTAATTTACTTCAGTGTAGTGGATTTGGGTTTTCCCTAATGGAATAATATTTCAATAATTAAAAATCTGGGTAATAGTCAAATATTTCATGTGTGTTGTCTTTTAATGGAAATATTCCCTCTCTGAGGATGAAACATTCATTTTAATCTTTTTGAAAGCTCTCTTAATGGGTAAGTTTAACATAATAAGCCATATTGGCTAATTAGTTATCTGATTTTTCATTGGCAAAAGCTTCAAAACCAAACAAATAGCCTGTGTCATAGTATTTAAGTGTGATAAATGTTGTCTATGACCTCAAGAATGTGTCCTAAAACAAGCAACAGTTAACATGTTAAAAAACAAAAACTTTAAAAAATGCATTAGATCATGTCTGCAAAAGACAAATGTTTGTTAATAACACTGTGTTATTTGGCCTAACTTTTTAATGTCCTAAACATAAGGCATTAATGAAATAAGATTACACTCTGAGCAAATACTAGATGTGAGTAATCTTATTTCTATTCAGCAATCAATTTACTAAGACACAATGTGTAGTTCCCTTAGATACACAAAACAATGTAGTATCATCAGGACATTTATTAGGTAAACTATATGAAATTGCCATTTTTACATTAAAAACGGGACAAATACAGGCTATTTCACATGGTTGAACCTATACCAGGTCATAAACAAGTCAATATGGAAGGCATTGTTTCTAAAATTGCTCTATGAGGAAAATCCAATTTACAAATACTAGAAAAATCAGTTCATATTGTCATATTTTTTAAAATCCAAATATTCTCTTAGTCTGGAAATAGACTTCAAACTTCGGTAGTTCTCCCAGTCTGTCAGTCAGTGCAGCCAGGTTCCATAGCTTTAACCCCTAAATCGCAATGGATTGAAAAATGATAAATTTAATCTCATTCATGTTCCCTGTCTGCTCTGCACCTATTGCCTTCACTGTAAGACCCATGCTGATGGGACACATATACATGGAGGCAGAGAGAAAAGGAACATGATGAAGGACAGATTGGTTCATAAAACTTCCATGGGCAAGTCAGAAAGTTCACTTCTGATCACATTTCACTGACCAAAGCAAATTACATGACAACATCTATGGAAGTGAAGAAGCACAATGCTGCCAGGTGCCCGAGGAATGAGAGAACAGAATATTGGTAAAGAGCTTTAATGACTACAATCCTGACACTTTAAATTAGAATTCTTATATATGAAAGATCGACCTCGGAATGCAAACTTGCAGTAATGCCTAATGTTATTCTAAGTAAAACTAAATAAGGATCTGTAAATATTAATAAAAATGTATGCTAGAGATACAAAAATTTATTGTGCATAAAGACTAGCAAAGATAATAAAAAGTACTGTGTAGGATGAGAGAAAGAATGTTTGTACCATTATCTTATTTGGATGAATTATCTTGTCTAGCCTTAATTAGATAAACACTTACTGAAGTAAATGAAGTAGGACTGAGTCATATAAACCAGTGGATATGATCTGAACCAGAGATGATGATTCTTCACTGAGCCAAACAGACTGTTGACTATGGCTTGCCATTGTGTCTACCTCATCAACTGGCCAATGTTGATTTGATTGAGACTGAGAGGGAAATAATAACCAAGCTTGTTCTTGATTTTTGGCTCTTGAGGGCTTACTGGATATGGGCTTACTTACAGAGATAAGTATCTTTGAGTCTCATGCACATTTGTTCCCCCTCCTTTTTTTCTTTTCTTCTCTGTCACTGTATGATCTTAGTATGGCATACTACATAGCCATGGCCTAAAATAACAGACACCACCACAAAATTTATCATTTTGTTTTTTAAGGAAGAAAATTGTATATGTAAGATGGTCAAACAGTTCACAAACTGTAGGAGTATATTACTTAAATATTTTTTTACATGAGACAAAATAATTTCAAGAAAAAACTATAAATAATAAAAAGTTAATTTGCATAAATTGGACTGTGTTTCAGAAGCCAAGATTCAAACAAAAGACATTTAGGGGTAGAACATTAAGCTTCTCTAGGTTAACCAGTTAACCAATTTGAGTAATTTTCAAGTAACTTTCATGACATATTTAAGACTGTTACAAGCATCAATATTGTAATACTCTAGGTTTTTAAGTAAGTTATTTTCAAACTAATCTTAGTTTCTTGATTCAAGAATTTTAGAACAAACACAATGGTAGCATCACTAACTGCTCCCAGTGTAGTTATAAAAGGACAAAATAGCTAAACCTATGATAAACTCAAGGCTCCCCAGGTCATTTCCTCTAGCATACAGCTTCTCCTTGCTTGACTTAAAAGACATCTGATATTGCCACAGAGTGGAAAGTTAACTCATTAGAAAGGAATGTGAATGTCTTAGAGATCTCTTTGCTGCCATGACAGATTATATTAGTCCAGCAAGCAACAGGGAAAACACAGCTTTAGTAAACCTGTATGTTAGTGGTCTGGTTGGGTTTATTCATTCAGATCTGACCACCCTCAGTTTTCTTTTTAAATGTGCTACAGCCTTCCATTTAAGTGCAGCTACTCCATATTAAAGGAAGAACGAACATTATGGCAACATCACACAACGTTAAAGACTCAAATACTAGGTATTAAATTTGAAATATTATAGTAAGCACATTGATAATGTAAACATAATGTCAGACATATAATACAAAAGAGCCAATTTATTTTCCATAGAAACACTTTCTTTAATTAGCCATAATTTATTAATGGGTGGTGTTTTTGACATTTTGTAATAAAAGTTTTAATCATTTTTTTTTTACTTTATTTAAGCTTTATTTAAACATATGATGTAACCCCACCACCCTCACCCAACCCCTCTTCCCCCCACCCCCCTCAGTTTGTTTTATGACATTAAGAGTCTCTTTTGGTTTTTCTCCCTCCCGATCCCATCTTCTTTCATTTTTACTTTTCCTACCACCTTAACTCCCACCCCCGTTGCATCTCCACTTCCTCATATCAGGGAGATCATGTGGTAGTTGTCTTTCTCCATTTGACTTATTTCGCTAATCATTTTTAAACAACTTGCTATTTCCCATGATTGAGTCTCTGCCAACTGGATAGGCCCAGAAATATTTTTATATTCTCTATTTCCTTTTAACTTTTTTCTTGGCATCTACCTTTGTATCATCTTGTTCTCCAGATGGTAGGTCCTTGTCTATGAGATATGTTTGAAATATTCTGCTATTAACTTTTCTAGATCCTTCACACAATATATATTCTTATCCACAGTGTTTTATTGAGTTCACTCTCTGCTTTGTGGCTTCCATGGCATGACTGTCTGGAGATATTATTTGACTTCAAAGGCTTAAATCAATCCCATTCTCATCTGTTGCCTCCAAGATCCAATTTTCACACTCCCACTAAGCAAGAGGTCAAATCAATGATTTTACCATTTTTTTTTAACTCATGGACATTCTTTTAAATATTTTTAATGAACCTAAAGTGCCAAAAGGATCTTGGCCAACTTTTCCACATTTACCTGTCTACTATAATTCCATCTATTATTCAGCAAACCTCCAAAAAGTTATTTTTTTATATTTTGTACTTTATTACATTGCTTAACTAAATTAAGTTAAAAGTTGAACTTAGTAAGCTACTTGAAAATAATGTAATTTTGAAAATTCTTTTCTATAAGTTCTTCATCAAGCAGATAAAGACTTCATATTTCTGTGAAGTCATGGTTTATTTTTTACCATCGGTAGTGTTTTTTTTTATTTTTTTAACCACATTTTACCATTAAGAGAAAATGTTTATCATTAGGAAAGTTGAAAAAATTAGATTTCATGCACTTGGCTTAGTTTCTACTTTTCAATACACATTTACCCTCTTAACATAGAGCTTTCTACTTTAAGAAAGAGTTTTGGTGTGATTTAATGATGTCTATTAATTCCTTATGTTCAATGCTTAATAAGAGGAGACTTAAGGACCCCATTCACAAAATATCATGGAACCATTTCTCATGCACTTATACCTGAAAATATCTTGGGATTTTTTTTACTTTCTCAATAACCTCCGACTCCCAAATCTCTGCCCATACCATAAGCAGTGACTCTTCACAACAGAGATAAGTTTATTACTTTCACAGGCTTCCGCTGTGAGATATATACTGCTTATAGTGGAAGAAACTCTTCTACTCTCATTCTAGGGATGAATTTTATTGGGGCCAAGATAAGCAATGTATTTCTAAAAAAGATGAAATTGAGTCAAAGAAATAAATATTTATAAAATGTTATGGTTCAGCATTTCTAACAGATGCAAATATATTTTACCTTTTTAATTTTTTTTTTTACCTCCCTGTTTTATAGGATGGCTTTTTGTAGGTTTAATTTAATATTTTAAATAAATGTATGTTAACTTTAAACAATAAGTCCCAAAGCTATTTGCCAGTATTATTTTCAAATTGCATTTGAACTCCCTCCATCTTTATGCTAAACCTCATTCCAATGCACAGGCAAGACAAGATTGATATAATATTTAAACAGAAACAAAGAAGGTTCTGTCCATAGTTGCAAATGATGTTGATGTAAAACTACTACCCTCACTAGCACTGAGTGATGAGTGCTACCCAGATAAGGAGTCATAATCACCAACAAGCATCACTGAGGTAGTAATCCCAGGCAACTAGAGCAGCACTTCAGACATTCCTTAAAGGAAGATAATTGATAGTAAGCCACACACAAGCAATTTACTACGAAAAGCAAATAAAATAGTTTGAGAACCTTTTCTATTTCTTTCCCCTTGAAGCAGAAAACGTGCTATTCACTTAACAATAGGAAAAGTTGTAGCAAGAATCAAAAAGGGAAGAGGAAGAGATAAGTTGAGGTATAGGATGAGATTAGCAGTTTGGTATCTAATTAACTATCTGGATGAATAACTAAGCTTATAACATTGTTAAAATGTACTTGGTTGATTTTCCTACTAATAATAACCACGAAGTCAGTTATTAACAACAGTGGGTAAAGATGGTGTTCTTTAGACACTGAGATTATAAGATTTAGGCTTAAGTAGTTAATGCTCTGACAATTTCTCACCTATTAATGGAATTTACACAAATTCATGATCATTTTAGACTATCATGGATTGAGTGATATAGATTAAATTGTGCACCCCAAAATTTGGATGTTGAAATCCCTAACCTCAACGCGATTACATTTGGAGATAGGACCCACGGGAGGTAATTAGTGTTAAATGAGGTCATGAAGGTGAGGCCCTAATTTGATAGGATTAATGCCCTTATTTGAAAAGACACAAAAGAGTTTCCTCTTCCTCTATTCCCCACAGGAAGACACAGCGAAGAAAAAGAGACCATCTGCAAGCCAAGGACAGAGCTCTCACCACAGCAATCAAATTAGCTAGCACCTTGATCTTGGACTTCTCAGCCTCCAAAGATGTGAGAAATAAATTTCTGTTATTTAAGCCAGCCAGTCTTGCTATTTCATGATGGCAGCCTGAGCAGACTAAGGCATTGGAATTGGAGCATATTGATGGAATATTGAGGACAAAGGAATTTTGTTAAGCTTTTTTATTTAAACATATAATGTAACCCCACCCCCCTCTCCCAACCCCTCTCCCCCCCCCAACCCCCCACAGTTTGTTTTATGACATTAAGAGTCTCTTTTGGTTGAGGACAAAGGAATTTTTAAGAATTGGTCATCAACAACAACAACAACAAAAAAGAATTGGTCATCATAAATTCTGTTAACTCTTGTTCTTGCTGGAAGGGTATTGACTATCATCATTATTTCTTCAACAGCTCTAAAGATAATTGGGTGAATATATTTCGAAAATTTCAGGTTTCAAGGTAAACACAAACCTCAACATGCAAAGTTTTTTCTTAATTTTGCAACCTTTTTTTTTTTTTTTAAAGATTTTATTTATTTATTTGACAGATAGAGAACACAAGTAGGCAGAGAAGCAGGCAGAGAGAGAGGAGGAAGCAGGCTCCCTGCTGAGCAGAGAGCCCAACGCGGGGCTCGATCCCAGGACCCCGAGATCATGACCTGGGCCGAAGGCAGAGGCTTAACCCACTGAGCCACCCAGGCGCCCCAATTTTGCAACCTTTAAACTTTATTCAACCTGTTTACATTCAGAAGAACAATTGCCACTAAATTTTGAGTCCAAAGCATCAGGGTAGGACTTGCCACTTTGCCATTTCTGTTGACCAGTTTTATTAATATATTGGGATTGCAAGAGTAAATGAATTTACTTCACATGAAGTTGGTCATGGTCCAAGTTGGCAAATGTTCAACAGGAACTTTTATGAGGGCATAGGTCAGAAAAGAGTACCAGACACCAGTTAAATATGCAGGAATTTCTTTTTCAATTGTAGGTATATTCTATTTCTCATGCACAACTAGTAGTATGCTTGCCAAAGAAATAGAAAGAACAATATTGTTGACAAATGTTATTGGGTTAAGAGTCCATTAATGAGCTTCTCTTAAAATAGCTTCTTTCAACCTGATCAGCCATGTCTATTCTGATGATTTAAACATCTTTAAATCTTAAAATCCAAACCAGGAGATACAGTATAAATCACTGAAATGCAAGTTCCCTTAAATTGCATATGAATGGCTACAAAAAATACATGATTATTCCCTCTGCATTGGAGAACTCCAGAGCTCCTTTTGCTTTCCTTTTAGATTCCATTTCTTCCCTTGGCAGGTGTCCAGTTAGGCAATGACATATGTGAATTATCCTGTGTGGACAAAGAATTCTTTTAGGCAAGAAAGAGAGATAAAAATGAAGATGATGTCATAGACTAGAACTATGTTTTAGAAAAGGAGAAAGGGAGTGTTTTCATTCTGCTGTATCATAATTTGAGCCCATGCATTCTGTCTTTGATATGTGCACAACTGTGTCATCTATGATCCCACATATTAGTGAGGTCTATGTACCTGGCACAGAGATAAGCACTTTACATGAATTCTTTTTTTATTTTTCACAAATGTTACTAGGTTGATAGTAGTGTTGCCACAATATTAAAGATAAGGAACTGAAACTCAGAATTAGTTACATAACTTTTTCTCAGTAACACTGCTTGTTAATAGTGGTACCACAGTGAAATATCAAGTCTGTCCAGTTGAAATGCCAATGTTCATTTGCTTCCTTTATACAGACTCTGTATAGAAACTGGCCTCTTTACCAATATCAGCCTAACATTAGCAAACTTTCTGTAACCAAGATAGGCAGGTCTTTGGGGATGTGGCAAAAGACACACATGGAAAATTACACTGTAAATCAAATTAACAGAAAATGGAAACAAATTTACCCTCCCATTTATGCTTCCATTTCCATATCAATGATTCTTAGCATTCTTTCCCCCGGGTATTTGCAGCTTCATTAGGCAACTTAGATAGTGGAGCAGATCTACCAGCTTGGGTAGTTCAGGTCCCCGGGGGAACCCAACTCTAGGGGATGAAAGGCATTTTCTGGTGAGCACAATAGTTCCAAGCAAGGGCCTGAGATAAAGTAGTTGGTTTCCCAGTAGATGGCAGCAAAAGCAAAACACGTGTAGGCAGGATGGCAGAATCTGGGTGATTGGACAGAATCAAAATCAGAGAAATTCATGGGTAAGTAGCAGATTCAAAGGCAAAAGAGCATGAGATTCAGGACATTAGTCTCCAAGTAACTTGACTGTTATTAGTAGAGAAGGGAATGAGATCTAAGGAAAACGAGCTACTAAATATTCATCATCACAGAGACTGTTGACCGAATGTAGGCAGCAAAAGGGGAATCAGATTAGGGGATCTCCACAGTTACAAAAGTTTAACACAAGAGGCTGATAAGCAGTGCACATGACTAGAAACAAGGCCAAAAAATAAAAGGTTAGAGCTGAGTCAAGAAGCCTAGCCATAGCAGAAATCTGGTGGTAACTGATTACCAAATGAGCCTTACATCATCACACAAAATCCATAAATTTCTTTTTCTTTTTCCTGTTGATTCCAATAGGAATATTGATTTTTCACCATTTCCTCTGACCACATCAATCAAGAACATTTTTACATGGAGACTAAAGGTAACTAAAAATTAAAATCTTTCTTCAGTTCCTCTCTACTTGTATAGCTCAATACTGCTCCTTCCATTCCTTGTCTTTCCTTTCCTTCCTTTGAATCCCTCTTTTACTGCTCTTCTCCCTTCAGAGCAGGCTCTCAGAAAATCAGTCACCTTACATCTCAGCATCACTTCTCATGGCAGTGGGCATTTGGGACTGCGGCTACATGACCCCAGAGATCTCCCCATAGCTGCCAGTTGGTGAGAAAAGATAGATGCAGTCCACTCTTCCATGCTCTTAAATACCATGTCCTAATCCCATGGCAATGGAGCGGGGTCATATCTGTTACTCAGCGATGTCCATTTTTATTAAATCGCAGGATTCGTAGAACATCAAGAGATGAACCATTAACCTACATTATATCTCAAAGAACAAAAATGACCTACATGTTGAGGAAATTCCTAGCAAGATTAAACTCTTTCCCTGTAATTTGCTATTTCAGGTGTTGGGTAGAAGGGCTTAAATACAAGGAAGAAAAAAAAAGATAAACAGTCCTTTTTCCATTGATTCAGTATTTTTCTGTTTCCATTTTAAAGATTCTGCTAGCTGCTTCAGAATGAGTAATCCACGACTGAGAAATCAAACAATACTGTTCTAATCACAGTAAGGCATATGCCAAGTGTATTGCAGTGTGGAAAGCCTTACATTGCTGATGTATATACGTTTACAACAGTGACAATGAATTTTATTAATGTCAGTGATATTGAGGAGGTCCAGGCCCTCAAATCCCACATTTTCCTTAGGATTAGTGTGTTTTTTTTAAGGGGCTCCAAATTTTCATATCACACCCCCTGCATAGATATTATATTTCAAAAGTACTAACTTTGATGTTTCCAGTTTTTAAATATTTAGCTATAAATAGATGAGAAAACCTAAGTATAATAGTTAACTCATCTTGAGAAATTAATGACAACATTTATCAGTTCTCTTCAGTCAAAATCATTCTTTAATTTCTTTTTAACTGTTTCTTTTCTTGAAACAAAAGAGTACCTAGAACCTTAAATTCTATAGTTTAATCCTTACAAATTTTTTCTTTCATTGTTATATAAACACTCTGGTTGAGGTGACTTATTTTAAGTCCAATAAATATAGGAAAGCTTCTCATAATTACAACAGGGACCAACAAACATTTTTGTGAAGAACCACATAGTGAATATTTCAGCTTTGGAGGACATATGGCTTCTGTTTTAACTACTTAACTCTGCCATTGTAGCGGGAAAGCTGCCATAGACAATATACAAAAGCATGAGTGTGCCATGTTCCAATAAATCTTTATTTACAAAATTAGGTGACGGGATGTATTTGGTCCACAGACTGTAGTTTCTGACCTCTGCATTCTTACTGCTTTGATTTGAAGAAATCGTTTCCCAAAACTTTGTAGGAAATTGTATGTATAGCTTGTATTATTATATGGAATAGTTGTGCATGTTTGTACTCCTGACATCTTACCCAGGTCATGTAGGTATTTGTGGGCCTCTAACCCATTTTTATCTTCCAGTTTTATAGATAGTAATGTTTGGTCTGATGGCATAGTTAAATAAGAAGAACGTAAAACAAAACTGTCTATAATAACCATTTTCTCCTTCTTACTTTTTTGTATAAAACAGTCTCGTAGAAGACCAATGCCAGTTGTGGCATTATGGAATATTAGATGAGAGGGGACTTCAGTGATCATTTAATGTAAGTTTCTATTTTGCAGATGAGGATATTGGTATAAAGAAATTAAGTGATTGTTCAAATCAAAATCGATAGGGAAAACGAGAGAAGAAAAGCCACCCAATTACAGAATTCAAGTCCAGTCTTCTAGCCCTTTGGTATAGTGATCTTCTTACAAAATCCAATAACATTTTTCTATAATAACATCTAGCATATTCACTTGGTAAGTAAGAGTACAAGAGAAGGAGCAGCCTAACATTCTGGTCATTACCAAGATTCAAACAATGGTCATTTAATTTCTCTGCCATGCTCTGAAACTGACTCAAAATCAACTTGTATTTCCCTCAACTTTGTCAATATTACCAGTCATAAGACATTATATATTTAGCAGAGTATAGACAGCATGTTTATTCTGTTTTAACAATGGAAGTTGCACACTTCCCTTGTAAAAAGTATCCCTTAAACAATAAAATCTACAGAGAGAAGAAGTAATTAGAACTAATTCATTTCTATAAATCTCTATGTGATCTCTTCAGTGTTAAAAACAACCTATCTGGGGCGCCTGGGTGGCTCAGAGGGTTAAAGCCTCTGCCTTTGGCTCAGGGCATGATCTCAGGGTCCTGGGATCAAGTCCCCTCTGCCCCCACCCTGCATCAGGCTCTCTGCTCAGCAGGGAGTCTGCTTACATCCCTCTCTCTCTCTGCCTGCCACTCTGCATACCTGTGATCTCTGTCTGACAAATAAATAAATCAAATCTTTAAAAAAAAAAACCCATCTTTGATCTGCATCTTATCTTTTAGAAACGTGAAGGTCAGTCTAGTTTTGATTGTAGGGTGTGTGTGTGTGTGTGTGTGTGTGTGTGTGTGTGTGTTCCCCCGTGAGCTTACAGAGATGAGCAGAATGTGTGTGGAATGTGATCTCCACGAGGGTACCAGAAGCTGGATGTGAGGTTGCTAGGCAATTTTCCCTATTGTTTTAAACAAACTTCACAGGGCTGGCAGCAGCTGTCAGAGTTCCTGGCTCTTAAGAATAACAGAGCTGAAAAACACAAAGAACAAAGGTCTGCCACAATAAATGGCAATAAATAACAGGAACTTTCTGTGCCAGTAAATGCAGGCACTTGGATATTAAAGCAATTAATAGGGTTAACAAACACAAGAGGTCATTTGAATTCTATTTGTTGTCAAATACTTTTTTTCCCTTGGACACTTTAAATGGTAAGACAGTCTGGAAAGAGAATGGTAGACTGCAATTTTAATAAATTGTTCCTTTAAAAGCACCACTTTCTTGCTTGTTTATTTTTATTGTATTTATTTATTTATGTTTATTTTATTGTATTGTATTGCAGAATTTCACCTCAGAAGCAACAGTATAAACCTTATTCTAAATATGTTTTAAAGATTTTAAGTGAAACAAATTCTACATTTTACGTTAAAAGAAACAGTTCATTCAACTGTACTATCGCCGTAAGACTCTCTCTTTTACCCCTTTATACAAACCACATCCATTCTTCAACCCTTTTCTCTTTATCATGGTGGTGATTACACAATGCTATACATATCATGGAATTGAATAGAGCTACACACACACATACAGACATGAGATAATTTATAATGGTTGAAATCTGAATAACTTCTATCAGTTCTATTATTGTCAATTTCTTGGTTGTGGCAGGATACTATAGTTGTGTAAGAGACTGCCGTCAGCAGAGGCCATGGTGCATGAGACTTGCTTATACGTAGCTTTGCAAATTCCTCTGTATCTAGAATTGTTTCAAAAGAAAAGTTTTCAAGACAAAACAGGTCCTTAGTTTCTAATATTTCAAAATTAGAGATTTTGTTCCTTAAAAAATCCTAGTCTTGTTGGTTTACTTCCTCTGTGTGTGGATGGTTCTTTCCCTCAATTGTATTTGAGCACTCATTTCAAAATCATTTGAAAAGATGGAACTCAGACATTTCCTGTCAACTTTTTGACATATAATTGGGCTTAAAGGTTAGTTGTACAATGATTTTTTTAAAAAATCTGTTAAAAATAAAATCTATTTATGGAATCTGAACTTTTGGGAAACCGGAAATCAAGGATCATTCTGAATGGAATAATGGCTTAAGAGTTTGTATGCTAAGAAACAAGTCTTTTCAAACCAACATTCTTTGTTTTTCCAAGCAAGTGTGTGTGTGTGTGTGTGTGTGTGTGTGTGTCTTATAACTTTTTACTTTTAAATAATTACAGATTTTTTTGGAAGTTGCAAAGAGGTCCCATGTATACCCTTGCATACCCTTCACTTAGTGCCAACACTCCTCCCCTCCCCCTGCAATGACTACATCTGGTATAACTATAGTCAAAAATCAAAACCAGGAATTCATATTGATACAGTGTATGTGTAGAATCCTAAGTTACTTTAACACACACTAAATGTAGATTCTTCTAACCACCACTTCAATCAAGAGTAAGACTTATTCCATCATCACAAAGAAGTACTGCTGTTGACATTTTATCAATTCACATGAAATGTAGAACTTTCACCTCCTCTTAAGTCCTTTAGTCTTCCATTATTCATAATGTAATTATTTTAAATATTCTTTTACAAAAAATTGTATCCATATCAGATAATGTTACATTTTATGTTCTGTCAAATATAGTTCAAAATACTCAAAAGGAGAAGAAAAACATATTTATATTCACTTTTTTCATTATTCTTTCTTCATTCTTAATGTTTTAAAGTGCTTTCTTTATTATTTTCTTTCTGTTTAAAGAATTACATTTTTCCTTTTTTTTTTAAATTTTATTTATTTATTTGTTAGAGAGAGAGAGAGAGAGTGAGCACAGGCAGACAGAGGCAGAGGGAGAAGCGGGCTCCCTGCCGAGCAAGGAGCCCGATGTGGGACTCAATCCCAGGATGCTGGGATCATGACCTGAGCCGAAGGCAGCTGCTTAACCAACTGAGCCACCCAGGCATCCCATCCTTTTTTTTTTTTTTTTTAAGGGAGGTCTACAAGAGACAAACTCTCATATTTCTTAGGTGAAAGAAAACTCTCAGTTTTCTTTCACCTAAGAATGCCTAATTTCCCTTTCATTCCTGAAGGATATTTTTTGCTGAATATAAGATTCAGGGCTGATAATTCTTTTGTCAGCATTTGAAAAATGTGTCACTTCTTTCTTGCCTCCAATGGTTTTCTCATAAAAAATATAGTTATTTGAATTTTTTTTCTTATAGTACAAGCTTTGAATTTTTTTCTTGTAATTTATCTTTTGCTGTTTTCAAATTTTTTTCTTTTTTTTTACTTTTCAAAAGCTTTCTTTTCAAAAGTTTATTTGATGTGACTGCCTGTTATTTTCAATAGTATCTGTATTTACTTTTGAAATATTACCCATGGAATCCAAGCATAAAGCAAGAAAAGTCATTAAAACTTCCAAATTCAAAAAGGCTCTTCCAGGAATAATAAAGTGTCTCTATTCCTTATATTAATTTATTTACTTAAGTGTTAAAATAAAATTTTTAAAAGCTTTCTGGGAATTTTATGGTTTAGGCACTTGAGTTCTGAAGAAGCACTCTGTACTAGTTTTAAGGAACTTATTTTCTTTTAAGACTAATGACTGAAATTAAAATTTCCTTTCATAATTTTTTTTTAAAGATTTTATTTATTTATTTGACAGACAGAGATCACAGGTAGGCAGAGAGACAGGCAGAGAGGAGGAAGCAGGCTCCCTGCTGAGCAGAGAGCCCGATGCGGGGCTCGATCCCAGGACCCCGGGATCATGACCCGAGCCGAAGGCAGAGGCTTTAACCCACTGAGCCACCCAGGCGCCCCTCCTTTCATAATTTGTAAGATGTTTATTATGTACCTACAATTTGTCACACTTCGGGGACACATAAATAAACAAAATGAGTCTTGTCAAGCTATGGTAGCATGAGGTGGGGCTCCTGACCCGTGGGAGTTGTGGGCATTTAGGATAGTCAGAAAAAACTTCCCAGAAAAATGATGCTATTTCTGCTAGGTCTTAAAAATATGGTGAGATTGAGAGACTTGGAGGTGAGAATTATTTTTGTTAAATATTTTATTTCAGAGTAATAAATTACAATCTTATTTTTCTGTATTTCCCGCCACATTTGGTTCAAGGTGAGAAGAGATAGAAAAACACAATAAGAGGTAAATGTTGTGTGCCAGGCTTTGTTTTAGATATGTTATAAATAATAAATCATTGAATCTTCAAAGTTAACTTGTAAGGAATATGACATTATTATCATACTCATTCATAAGATGAGGAAATGGAAATACTAAGATATTCTAACAGCCAATGGGCCAATTTTTATTTTTTAATGTTTATTTATTTATTTTTAAGGATTTTATTTATTTATTTATTTGAAAGAGAGAGACAGTGAGAGAGGGAACACAAGCAGGAAGAGTTGGATAGGGAGAAGCAGGCTCCCTGCTGAAAGGTGGGTCTCAATCCCAGGACACTGGGATCATGGCCTCAGCTGAAGGCAGCTGCTTACCCCAACTGAACCACCCAGGTGCCCCCGGGCCAGGTTTTAAACTCATATATCTGAACCCAAAGCCTTCTTCTTTTTTTTAAAAAAAATATGTCTCTTTGGCATAAGAATCATTATTTTTTAAGATATTGTTTATTTATTTGAGGGAGACGGAGAGAGATCACACAGGGAGAAGACTTGCCACTGAGCAGGGAGCCCAATGTGGGTTTTACCCCAGGACTCTTGAGATCATGACCTGAGCCGAAGCAGACACTTAACTGACAGCCACCCAAGTGCCCCAGAGCCTTCATTTCTAGCTACAGCAATATGTAGGTGTAACTGAATACAAGCATTGGAACTAGGCAGAAGAGCTATCAAACCTTATTTTTACCACTTACCTGCTGTACAATCTTGGCAACAGACTCAACCATTTAATGCCCTTATCTTTAAAATGGGAATAGATTCTCTCATCTTGAAATTTCTGTGAAGACTAAAGATATGTTATTCAAAACTTTCAATAGTCCCTGAAAAGTTAATAAATAATAGTGTTTATGATGTTATAAAGTTTTCTTTCTAAATATGCAAAATTTAATTTTATTTGAGTATTTTTCTAAATGTGACCAACACTTATTTTTAAAGATATTAATGCATACTCCTTCTCTTCAGTGGAATTTGATGAACTTTTTTTCTCTCTTTCCCTCTCCCTTGCCCCTCTCTTTCTATCTGCAATTTCATCTGTATCCCCAGGAGCTTTATGTTAGACATTTTCATGTCTTACTTTATCAGTGTCTCTCCAATATAAACCCTCTACTCTTGCCATCTTAAATGACCTAAAATATGTTGAGCTCATTCATCATTTTCTAGCTTTGTTCCTGTTGTTTTCTCTATCTGAATGTATCTATCCAGTGTCTTCTCCACCTATTCAAATATTCAAACCTAAAGATTTAGTTGAAACTCTGCCATTCAACAAAGACATCCTATCTATTCCGTTTGACATTGTAACTCAGTATTGTCTTATAAAGTCCAACAGAAATTCTCTTAAGCCCCATTACAAGGGATAATTGCATTTCCTCAGAGTGCTTGGTTTGCTTTTGTCTTATTTATACTGCCAACCATATAAAAGATTTTTTGTGTCTATGTTTACCTGATTAGTAGAAACTCTAAGCCCAAATCTCTGGTCCATTTTAGCAGCTTTAAAATACTTGAAAGCATGCTAATTACTACTGTAGGTTGATACATGGATTAATTAATTAAGTTTTTAAATTTTGCTATCCTATTTCTCCTTCTTCTTACTATATATATCCTAATTATTGCATGTATTACATTCTAAAGGTGGCAATACAATTTTATCTCACAAAAAGTAATCCTGCAAGAGGAAATCCTTGTAGAAATCACTGAAGGGGTGCCTGGGTGGCTCAGTGGGTTAAGTCTCTGTTCGGCTCAGGTCATGATCCCACGCTTGGATAGAGCCCCACATCGGGCTCTCTGCTTGGCCAGGAGCCTGCTTCCTCCTCTCTCTCTCTCTGCCGCCTCTCTGCTTACTTGTGATCTCTGTCTGTCAAATAAATAAATAAAATCTTAAAAATATCACTGAAAAATAGAAAAAATAATATAAAACAAATTTAAATTCTCTGTAAATAACCAATAAGCATCCAAAATAACCACTTCAGATATTTGGAGCTATTTACATTACATTTTCTATGAATTTTATGGTTTTGATTATTTTAAGAGGCTTGAAATATGCTAAAACATAATTTTATATTATATTTTTAAAATTAATATTATGTGATTATTTTCATGTCATTAAACATTATTTGGAAACATGATATTTAGTGGTTTTATAATAAATGTGTCATCATTTAATTATTTTCTTATGGCTAAATAGTTATGCTGTGCTCAGCAGTACACACATTGCTACCATGACTATAAATAGCATTATGGTAAACATCTTCATTGTTAAATCTTTAGGTTCACATTCTTTATGTAAATTAATGGAAGTGATCTTAATTCATTAGTTGTGCATATTTCAAAAGGATTAGCACTTGTAAAATTTCTCTTCATACAATTTCTTTATTAATTTGATATTTTGGGGCATTGTAATTCATTGTATTTTTATACTATATATGTTTCTATAAATCAACATCTTTGGACGAAGATGTATAAGCAATACATGAATTAATAAATGAATGGATATATTTCCAATCCAAATTTATCTCTCCTCTAAAACCATGTATGAATGATCTATGTTACATTATTTCACAGCTTTTTATTTTGTGTTCTTTTTTTATCTTCTTTTAGTACTGATATCATTTTTATCTCTTGAAATCACTAGACTTTCTTGAAGAAGTAACTATGTATGCTATTTCTTCCAAATCAATGTTTTTATCATATTTGTGGGAATATAGTTACAAGCTATAGTACACTTGTTGGCTGACAATTAGACTTCAGAGTTCACAAAAATAATAATAATAATAAAACACAACAAAACAAAAATAAAAACAAAAAAAGAACAGAAACCTTTATCAGGAAGTAGTATTTATTGTAGTGAGAATATAAATAACCACAGATTCTCTCATCCTGACATCAACAGTAACATCATGACAGTTAAAAACAATCCTCTACACTGCCCTTATCCACGAATGTTAGACTGTGACAACGTCACATTAAATTCTTTCTTAAATTCTGTTCATAACCTCTCATGTGTCACACTTCAGGACATTGAATCCCTAGAGTTTCTAAACAACGTGACAATGAGATCATTCAGTTGTCAGATCTCTAAACTCTGGGGAGCACGGATGTGTATTCTTGAAAGCATTTACTCAACCAAGAGAAATGCATAGAACACACAAGAATGATTGAAGAGTCAAATAGCAAGACTACTTTGAGGAGAATGAACCTGAAATGGGTCATACCAAACCAACAGTACTGATAGGGTTATTTTGGGGTAAAGTGAACAGCTCACTAGACATGATCACACTGAGTGCCCAGATTATGATCTCTAAATAGTTCTTTTCAACTCACAGGAACTAAGACTTCTTGGAAAAAAACAAAAACACAATTTCAGATTGGGAGCAGAAAATATGTAAGATGGATCTGAACCAGCTTCACATACCAGAGAACAATGAAGCTTTCAGAGCTAGTGGGGTCACATCTAAAGTAAGCAGGAGCCAACTGGAAGAGGATCCCATTGGAAAAAGAAAGATAATATTTGGTACATCAGGAATGAAAATTGTAATAGATGGAAACACATCAAAACAAGTTAGGATGCAGCTTTCTCCAATTTCCTAAGTATATTACCACACATTTACCCAAACTCCTTTTTCTAAAATTAACTTTTCTTAGGTTATTGCCTCAACTATGCTATCTGTTCTTGATGTTTTGTGCCTTTCATTCATAATTTGGAGAAACTGAATAATCAGCAAAGAGAAACACATGTGAAAAAAAAGAGAGAAACACTTGTGTTTAATCTCCCATATTTAACATATGACATTTGGGTCTCAGATTTACTCTTTACATATTTTTAAGAACACACATACACACACACAGGATCTGCTCTGGCAGAACAAAATAATGTTGAAAGTTGGTTTGGCTTTCTTTGCATAACAATGAGCCCCCTCTTCTCCTGCTGTCTTGTCCCAGTTTCATTTTTCTGGTGCAATTATTTTAATTTCTAATTTGAATAGAAAGAATAAAAGGAATTTGACTACTTTCCAAGAAATAGTTTCCCGAGTAATTTATTATGAATAAATTATAACCAATCTGGTAATTTGGATAAAATAAGTAAATTTGTTAAAAAATATAATGTAGCAAAATCAACAGAAAAAGAAATAGAAAATTTAATTAGTTCAGTATCTGCGATTTCTATCAAAACTGTAAAGGTGTTTGGCAGGGCACCTGGGTCACTCTGTGCATTAAGTGTCGGCCTGCAGTTCAGGTCATGATCCCAGGGTCTTGGGATCAAGCCCCACATCGGGCTCTCTGCTCAGTGGGAAACCTGCTTCTGCCTGCCACTCCACCTGCTTGTGCACATTCTCTCTCTCTCTCTCTGCCAAATAAATAAATAAAATCTTAAAAAAAAAAAAAAACCTGCAAAGGTGTTAATGGAAAACCTTCCTATTAAGAAACTATCAGGGACGTAAGAAAACCTTCCTATTAAGAAACTATCTTAATTCTTCCTATTAAGAAACTTCCTATTAAGAAACTACCAGCCAACTGGGTGGCTCAGTTGGTTGAGCAGCTGCCTTCGGCTCAGGTCATGATCCCTGTGTCCTGGGATCGAGTCCCACATCGGGCTCCTTGCTCAGCAGGGAGCCTGCTTCTCCCTCTGCCTCTGCCTGCCTCTCTGTCTGCCTGTGCTCACTCCCGCTCTCTCTCCAACAAGTAAATAAATAAAATCTTAAAAAAAAAAGAAACTATCAGATTCCCTAGCTTCAATAATGAATATCACTTAATATGTAAGAAAGAAATAGCTCCATTTTACACTACATCTTTAGAGAATAGAACAAAAGAGAATGTGCACTGAGACTTTCCAGGAGGCTGGTTATATAGTTTTGACATATAAAGTTGAGAAAAATCATTACAAGAAAAAAAAGTTACAGTTAAATTCTTTCCAGAAACAAAGATAAAAAATTTTAAACTTAGCATTAGCAAACCCAATTTGACCATGTATGAAAAGGATAATATACCATCATTAATGGAGTTTATTCAGGTATACAAGCTAGCTCTAATATTTGCAAATTTATAAGTATAATTCACTATATTAACAGAAAAAAAGAAAATTATAGTATCATCCCAGTAGATGTTAAAAAGGCATTTAGTTTAGAACACATTTATGTTAAACTCTCAACTAATTAATAATAAAAGTGGAATTTCTTAATCTGATAAAGAATATCTACAAGCAAAAAAAAAAGAATATCTGCAAGCAAACTCATAGTAAAGATAATACTTGACGATAAAATATTGAGAACTTTGTCCTGAAATTGGGAAAAAAGTAAAGCTGTCTTCTATAATCATCATTATTTAATGTGTCAGTGCAAAAAGGTAACATAATGGAATAAAATGCATAAATGAAAAGGAAGAAATAAAAGTACCTTTATTTGAAGACAATATGATTTATTATACAGAAAATCTACAAACTATTAGAATTAATTAGTGAATTTAGCAAGATTGCTCAATAAAAGGTCAATATATAAAAATCATTCAAATATTTCTAAATCTCAAAAAATAACTTAAAAAAGATATCAGTTTCCAAGGCATCCATAAAATTAAGGTAACTAATATCTACATTGAAAATTGCAGATTATTATTGATAAAAATTAAATCTCTACATAGATGGAGGGATATAGTGTGCTGATGGATCAAAAGTTTAATTATAATATTTTCTTCCCCAATTGAAAAATAGATTCAATGCAACACACAGCTGGGTTTGTTTTGTTTCATTTTGCTTTGCTTTTAAATTGATAAAATTATTTTAAAACTCATGAGAAGTGCAAAGTCCTAAGGCAATTGGATGAAACAAACAAAGGAGGATTTATATTGATGGAATTAAGAGATACTATAAAGCTGTAATGATTAGGACAGTGGTTTAATACAATGATAGAGATAAAAAAGATTCTTTTGTGCACTCCATTCACAAAAATCAATTTCACATGGAGTACAGACTCAAATGTGAATTACAAACAAGCTATCAGGGGAAAAAATAAAGGACAAAAATATTGTCATTTCTGTGAGGATAGATATTTCTTAAGTAAGACACAAATAGCGTTAACCATGGAGCACATGATTGATTAATTTAACTATATTAGACTTAACACCTTATGGTTATCCAAGACAATAGTAGAAGAGAAAAAAGACAGATAGGTTCTGAGGATATATTTACTCAACATGCATTTGACTTAAATTTTGTATCTGAAATCTATAAGTGATATTTACAGACAAATAGCAATTAAATAATACAATGGAAAAATGGCCTAGGGGCACCTGGGCAGCACAGCTGGTTAATTGACTGAGTCTTGGTTTCAGCTCTGGTCCTGACCTCAGGGTCGAGGGATCCAGCCCCAAGTCTGGCTCCGTGTTCAGCTGGGAGTCTGCTTGAGATTCTCTCTCTCTCTCTCCCTCTCCCTCTGCTCCTCCCCCTGTTTGTGCTCTCTCTTTCTCTCTCTCGCAAATAAATATTTGAACACACGTGGGCTAAACACTTGAAAAGACTTGATAAAGAGAATAACAAATGACAAAAAAAAAAAATTCAAAAGGATCTCTTTTAAGCAACAAGAAAATATCAGTCAACATCATAGTGATCTAACCCAAACCCCAAAATGACTAAAGAGGAAGAAAAAAGTTTTAAATACCAAACATTCTCAAGGATTTCAAGTGAAGCAATGAGAGTTTTCTCCTACTTACTGCCAAGAAGAATTAATTTCAAACATTCATATTAGAAATTGTTGGAAGTATCTAGAAAAAGTAGTTAATACCCTATGTCCCAGCAACCACTCTGAGGTATAGCCAACAAAAATATACCCGAAAGGGGTAGCAAATCTCAGCAAAAATGGTGGAGAGCATACCTCACCAACCCTTCCCATAAGATGCAAGATTTGTGTGGATCTTGTCACACTGGTGATAAGCTATTTCTCTTCTACTTAGGATCTAGATATTAACTGCTACTATTCTGGGGAAACTGAGTGGCTCAGTTGTTTAAGCCTCTACCTTCAGCTCAGGTCACCATCCCAGCTCAGACTCCCTCTGCCCACGCCCCAGTTGTTCTCTCTCTCTCTCAAATAAATAGATAAAAATCTTTTTAAAAAATAAACAATGAATTTTGGAACACTGGAAAAAAATAAATTAAATTTAAAAAAAACTGCTACTGTTCCAATGTAATTAGAAAAAACAGCTAAAATCATAACTGACCAAGTTTATACAGACAATCTAAGCTATTTTAAAAGTGTTTTCTCGTAAACTGACGAAGCACATCAGGTTTGTTATTCCTTTGCTGGTATTCAAGTATGTTCTTGTTCTAGCTTACAGGGGTTTCTCAGCTCAGTGCTTTGGGGTTTTTTGTGGTCCCATAATTGCATATTGCACTAATTCATAAGTGGCAGTGGTATTGACGGGAAAGTATTAGCAGAGTTTTGAAACACTGAAATGTCGACATGTTCACCTGTGTAAACCACTTTTATTGCCAACTGCTGCTTTGAATGCTTACGATCATAAGAATGGGCATGATTAATCTGGTGCCACCTTTATGTCCTTGAAAATGCTGCTTTAGTTGAATTCGGTTAAATACTTTCATTTTATGGATAACAGCATTGAATCTCAGTGCTCAGTGTATCTAAAGTGATATATAGATAATTTGTGATTCAGTCATATTCAGAATTCTGACATTTACTTTTCTGAGCAATCCATACATATAATAGGTACATTCCAACTTATCAGTCTTGTAGCAAGTGGTTTCTAAACAAGGTTTTTTGTTTTAGTCAAAATCGGGTCCAGATGTTAGCCCTGGTATTTACTAACTTTGTGCAATCTGTTTAACTTCATCAGGTCTCAGTTTCTTTTTTGGTCAAATGAGGCCCCTAACTGGTGTTTGTATGAATGTATAAGTGAGTTAGGAGACCTAGTGTGCGTAATTTATTTGAAATTATTACTTTTATTTAAGATAAATTCTTTTCTATCTCACTACAATTTTTTAATTTTTACCGTGCATTAGTTTGGAGACATGTAAAATTAAGGGTGAGATTAAATAAGAAATTAACCTAAATTGCAAATTAACATTTATTAAAATATGTGCATACACAATCGGCCCTATATCTTTGCAAAATACAATCCATTCTTTTTTTTTTTTAAGATTTTGTTTTATTTACTTTTATTTATTTATTTATTTGACAGACAGAGAGCACAAGTAGGCAGAGAGGCAGGCAGAGAGGTAGAGGGAGAAGCAGGCTCCCCGCTGAGCAAGGAGTCCAATGTGGGACTCGATCCCAGGACCCCGGGATCATGACCTGAGCCGAAGGCAGCCGCTTAACCAACTGAGCCACCCAGGCGTCCCAATACAATCCATTCTTAACTTTTCAGTGAAATGACCCCAAAACTCACTGAATAGACATCTTGTTAAATAAATAGAGTCAAATTATAAGTGCACTGGAGTCAGTAAATCTTTTAATTAAGGAATTATTGTTCTGACCAATTCTACATTTGCTGCTAAACTCATTTGAGACAATTCATGTTTGCCTTTTTCCTACGGTAATATCACATATTAATGAAATATTTTCATATTTAGAGTTAACTAAGAATGAAAATTTGTCCAAACAATGTTAAAATGAAGAAATTACTGAATAGGGAGTCACTCAGATAATATCCAACTTCTTTGTTCTAAACCAATAGCCAAATTTTGGGAAGCTACGCTATTACTCCAGTGTTTGAAAAAACACTCTAGGATGCCAAGATTAACTGCCAAAAAGAGAAAGCAAATAATAATCCCAAACATCAAAAGCTGCTTTTCGCAGTTCTGCCCTGAAACAGAGGATTATAAAAACCTTACTTGTTATAGTCATAACAAAAACACAAAGTTTTGCGTCAAGGCAGGAATGGTTCTGAACCTTTTTAAATTCCAGCTCAAAAGAGACCCCTGACTAAAATATTAAAAAAGAAAAAAGGAACATGTTTCAGGTGCTAGGATTAAGGATAATTGCTAGTGAAAACCCCACATTGGAGCCATCGTTCAACAAACACATTTCTTACACTACCTTTAAGGTGTTATACTTGTGTGGTTTTTAGGTAGTGCAATATTTAGCTTAGTCTTTTCTAAGGATGCATCTCTGAATTTAGAAAGTAAGTAAAAGAATTGTTTTCCGTCATTTGGTAACTTCTGTTTTCTATTCAGAAGGGTGCAGAGAAAAGCTGTAGGTTTCATTAACAGTCCCACCTATTTTTGTGTCTGCTTTTTAAATAGAAATAATTTTCCCATCCTGAGAAACAGGCTCTAGGATTAACAATACTAGTCCTGGCCGTTATGTATCTAGTGTGAATTAGGTTAGAATTGTCTATGCATAAGTACCTTTTCCCCAGTAAATTTCCATAAAATGTAAGGTGTTCTTTTTATTAATATTAAAGTATTTTTGTGAGTGGGATTTGGCCACAGAAATAGGGTCCATGTGTTATGAATAGTTTGTCTCTTGCTCTCTTGCTATTTTTGCAACCAATGAGAGAAGAAATGCCACAGGTTTTCGGAGGAAGAGGCCATTAAAGCATTAGCTAATTAACACTTTGGATTGTGATGAGATTATTCATGGACTGTCCATTTTCAATAGGAATACAGAACGACATAGTAATTTCAGCTCAGGGAGTTCTGTTTAGAATTTTTAGTTTTAGTTTTAAATAACAATTCATCCATCTAATCTTTAATATAACTTGAAGCTAATTAAAGAAAAATCATTCAAATAGAGTCTTAAGGACTCTGAATCATAGGAATTTGAATTGTTTGTTTTTCTTACTTGACACAATCCTAATTTATATTTTTATAAATGGAATATCAGTTTTACACATTTTTATCCATGTTTGTATATTTCAGACTAAATTATAGCTATGTCATAAATCTGAATATTATGTTTTTGCCTATCAGTTTTACCAAAGGCAGGGAAATAGGAATTTCTAAAGTCACTGTCAAGTAAATTATTTCTAATCCAGTAGTTTAAAATCTGGTGGATTACGAGTTGTTTCTATTGTAGATCTATTATTTAATCATTTTATAGTACATTTCCCTTGAGTGCCCACTAGTTGGCGGGCACTATGCTAAGTGTGAGAATATGCAGTTCAATAAAGTTTTCTCTGTGCCTGGAAGGAGGGCCCATTGCCTTAGTGGAGAGAATGTCAACATTTATGTTTCGTGTTGTGTTATGCATTATACTGTGCATGTCATGTGCATGTACTGTACTGTGAGATAAGAACCCAAAGGAGGAGCAGTTAACTCGGACTTGAGAGGCAAGGAAGACATCAAGAAGGAACTATCGTGCTCTGAGTAGGACAGAAGCTATTTGGCCAGAAGGAAGTACAAGACACGTGACACGTGAGTATGGTTGTGAGGCAGTCCTTCTGAGAAGATGTTTTAACATAGTGACTTTTATGTCCTCTGAAATTCAGACTCTAAGCTTGTACCTATTTTTATTATCAAGAAATCTGCAAAAGATAAATGCTCACCCCAATCCTGAACCACACCTCGTGTGTTAACCTTAGCCCATCTATGACTGAAGTCTGGAGTCTGAGTTTAAGAATAATGGATGAAGGAAGGCATGTTCAGAGTAGAGGCAAACATCAGAGGGAGGTCTGGAAATAGCCTGAAGGGTGGGTTGTATGTTACCACCATCTGGTCAGCAAGAAATAATCCAGGGTTGCATATTTGCCACACTTAACTCATCTCAGGAAGGGCCATCATCTCACTAAGTAAAGTTTCTACTAATCTGTGGGATGCCTGGGTGGCTCAGTCAGTTAAGCGACTGCCTTTCACTCAAATCATGATCTCAGGGTCTTGGGATCAAGACCTGCATCTGCCTCCCTCCTCAGTGGAGGGTCTTTCTCCCTCTGTCCTTACCCTGCTTGTGTGCGTGTACACTCTCTCTGTCTCAAATTAATGAATAAATAAGATATTTAAAAAGTTTCTACTTATCTTTGGTGTTGACTTTTATCTTAATCTGATTCTCAAATTCTGGATTTCTTTCTTTAGTTACAATGATCACAACCATTTACTTTCAACTAGTGAATGGATTTGGTGACATAATAAGTGTCCTTGAATTTTCATGTTTTTCTAGAAGTGATTACCTGTATTTTCAATGGGCTTCTAAAGCTGGATAATCACATTATGAAGGGGCATACAATCATTGAATAATATGAATCACTGAAAAATTTAATATAATGGAGTGAAATAATCAGATTATGGAAGACGGTTCTCACTAGGTGATTCTACAAAATGTGTGTGAAGCAGATAAGCTTTTACAAAATGTAAAGGAATGAATCCCTTCTCCTCTTGTCTTTATGATCTTTCTCCTTCACACGTGTGCAACAAGTATTCCTAGGTTCAACCTTGGGAGTACAAAGTTCTTTCGTGAAGCAAGTTCTTTTGCTCCAAGCATATCTGTTTTCTTTTCTCAGTTAGTTTTAGGCAATCCTTATTGTGTGATCTGATGGGAGCCCTCAGATGTAGGGCCATGATTAGGTAGAAGCTGGTGGTGGGAGCAGTGAAAGGATTCACCCAAAGCAGAACAAAAGACATACAAGTTTATGGAATACCCTGAAAGGGAGTGGCAAGGGGGGCAGCATAGGAGAGAGTGAGGCAGTGGATGGGGGTTGTTTTTAAAGACAAAAGATGAGGAGGTATGGGGATGTATGGAATTTCCCCTTTTTTGGTAACTGTGCCTGGTTGTAAATAGTCCATTGGTCAGTTAAGGCCTATGGCTATTTTGGTTGTCTGAGGGGCCTGTTTGTATTCAGCTAGGTGCTCACTGGGGCCCTTTCTACCTTCCATTGCTCAAGCCTGTTTCCTAAAAGTGGTCTCTATACTTACCAAAGATTTGATTATAGTCATCACACCTAAAGTCATCACTTTTAATCTAGTCCTGCTTTATCTATAAAGCCTTAGCATGATAAAAACGTATGTATATTTAATGCACTGCAGGCAATGCACATTCACACAGTAGCACAGATTCCAAAGGTGTTTCCCAACACTCTTGTTAACTGGAGTACAAAGGAAAAGAATCCTGAAACCTGTAGTTCAATGGGTGTCCCATGCAATTATGGGGGCTGGGAATCCCAGGATCTGCCATGGCTAAGCCAGAGTCTCAGGAGCTGATGGTTCAGTTAGTTCCACTCCACATCCAAAGGTAGGAAAAAACAGATGTCTCAGCTTAGTAATAGGTAAAGAAAGCAAATCCCCCTTAGTTTGCCTTTTTTGTTCTATTCAGGCCCTCAGTGGTTTGGATTAGGCTCACCCACATTAAAGAAGACACTCTGTTTTTCTTCATCGATTGATTCAAATGTTAATCTCCTCCAGAAATACCCTCATGACACTCCCAGAATAATGCTTAACCCAATACCGGGGTATCTTGTGGCCTGGTCAAGCTGAGACATAAAATTAACCGTCACAATATGTTTGGAAGTGTGCTCAATAACGTTGAGCAAATATAAGATTCAGAGCCTTCAAGGCAAATCAAGGTATGGATTTGCATAAGGCTTGGGTGACTCTAAGAGCTGATACAATACTGCAGAATTTCTGAAACATTTTGACTGCGGTGAATGAGAAATTCTGATCTAATAGAACAAGGAGTTCTATCCAGTAGATTTTTATAGTAAATAATTGGAAGTCTATATAGATCTTCAACATTTTAAAAAGTAGATTGTTACGTCCTTTGTTGCAAGTTTCGAATTCCACAGCACATCCATAGATCCTGGGGAGTAAGAAAAGGAAATCAAAAACAGGAAAAGTTAAATGATTTTGACAAACATTACTGTATTATTTTTTTTAAGAAATGCTTGTTGTTGTTGTTTTTTCCTGATGACTAGCATTAACATATATAAAGATAGTGTGGTCTACGTAATCTATTGTTTGAAGTGTACAGATAAAGACAAGATTGTATAACTTATATAGTATGAAAAGTTCAGTATATAGGAAGATGAGGGAAATCAAAATTTTAAAAAGGGATGTTTATGAAAATCAATGAGGAAAAAAAGGAACAAATGTATTTCCTTTCCTACTAGTTTGGCATAGATAGTAATCCAAAACAGAAGTCACATGGAGACAAATAGTCAATGAGAGAATATTGCTGGGAATAGAGACTGACTTGTGACTGTTAATGAATCACAGGATGTGAAGGAGAGAGAGACTTGGAACCAGAACTGGAATCCCATCATGCCTAGAACTGTTATTTAAATATAAATGACTGCTATTTAAATACATTACAATGCAGTAAGCATAAAAATAGTTTCTTGTTCACTTTATGATTCATTTGATAAATGTTAAATATTCCATTAAAATTTTAACACCCTGAGAAATAGTAACAGATGCTTGGTAAATATGTTTCCTTCCCTTTTCCTACTCTTGCGAAGAGTTAAATTTTTTTGAACTAATATCCTATGTATTTTGATTCCTGATAAATCGTGTCACATACTACTTTCTACTAAAAAGGCTGAACAGAGGGGTCGATGTTCAATTCATGACAGAAAAAAGACTTGTACACTTTTAATTTTTCTTACGAAATTTCAAAATCTAAACCTAATTCAGTGCCTTGAGATTATTATTGATTTTAATTATTAGCCACAGGACACAGAAGATGCATATAAGATACAATGTAAGGAAGTTATCTCCACATAAGAAATAGTGATATATAGAAATAGGTAGAGAAATGCACTCCCTGAGAAATCTGAATAGAATGAAACTGGATTTTCTGGCTGGATTGTCTGGCTCCCCAAGATAGGATTCAACAGCACTATTAGAGGCAAGTGAGTTACATTCTAACAGGATACCTGGAACCCAGCAATGAGGAAGCCATGGTCAGCTGTGGGGAAAGTTGGAGGCCTTCCTGGTAGCACTCCACAGGGAGCCCTATCACACCAGACAGGCCCAAGATGGAGGGTGCCATAACAGAAACCCCCTGACCAAAGAAGGAAGAAAAGGTATGAAATCCTGCTTCCAAGAAATCCCAGTCCCAAGTAATGAATATTCCACCCCCTAGTTAACAACTGTTAGTAAAACACAGAACACCAACCCCCAGGGCATGCAGCTTTCTCAAGCTCACCCACTCAAAATCTCTCTCGTTTATGCTGCTCACATGCTGTGTCAGGTCTATCCTTGAATTCTTTCCAGTGAGAGACCAAGAGCCTCTGGTAACATCTTTAGGACTGAACAGGATGAGGCCTCAGGGCTCAATGACTCCCCAGTTCACACAGCAAAAGCATCATCACTACATGGACTTTGGCCAAGAGTGGCAGAATGAGAAGGTAGAAACCACACATGGAGGGGAAATGTGAAGGCAGAGGAGGCTTGTGCACTGCTTATCATTTGGAGCTTCTGATAGGAGGTCACCACATAGTGTGCTCTGTGACCACACAGGGTGGCCCTATTAGAGTAGAAATAATGACATTGTGCGATTAGGCAGAGAAAGAGCCTGGGTTGATGTTTTGCATTCCTCATTTCCTGCTTATGGCTTGCAGTACACTGTTATTTCTGGAGCTTCCATGAATGCAAGTATGCTGAGAGTGCTGTAACTAGAAAGAATCGGAGGTCTTCAGGAAGGGGATGCTGCATGGGAATAGGTAACTACTGTTGGACCATAGGTATTTGCAAGAAGGTTAACCCACGCGTAGAGACTAGGAGGCATTAAGTACAAAGGACAGCTAAGACCTGGAGGACAGTATTCAGGTAACAGACTATTCCTTCCTCTAGCATGATGTTGTGTGTTTCCATCTATTTTCAGATGTTACAGAGGGAGAAGTGAAGAAAACGGACAGATTAAAATCCTAAATTGACTGGAATTCAAATCTGCCCACTTCTAAGTAGAATTGAAGTCAAATCATTCATGAGCAGTTGATTTCCATATCGGAAAGTAAAGGGAGATATAGTTCTGCCCATCAGAATCATAAAATGGTTATAGAAAATATTTATGCTTGCTGGACTCTGTTTCTAATAATTTTAAATATATGAACTCATTTTATTCTCTAAACAACTCTTTGAGGTAGATACTATTTTTATCAGCATTTTAAAAATGAACAAACTTAAGAGACCTCATAATTTAACTAGTAGTAATGCTATACTTCACAATGGGAATATTTTCTATCTACTTAACTTTATGCACATTTTCTTTTTTATCTCCATCTCTCTTCTTCATAGCATATATTCCTTGTTGATAATAAGTATTACATTTCTTATTTGTCTCATTTTTAACTTAGCCACTTGGAATCTTTAGGCTTTTATGTTCTTTCCTTTGACAATATTGTTCCCTCATCTCCCATAATTTTTTACTTGTGATTTTGTGTTATCAGGCCAGCCAAGCTAATAAAAGATTTTACTCTACATGTTTCATGCCCAGATAGTTCATTTGAGCTGATAGGCTTTCACAAGATATTCTTAACAATTAATTCACGGAGTTTTTATAATGTGAGTAGAAGCAGGATAAATGATTCATGAATTCAAGGGCCAGAATTAGTGTCCAAAAATTGAATAGATTTGTGAAAGTCCATGATATACTGTATTACAGTATATGTGGTATATTGTTCATATAAAATAAACTTATTTCCATTATTTGTCAGCAATCAAAGCAAGTATGAAATTGACTTTCCCAAATTATTATTTGAGAAATTAGAGCATAATATAAGATAAAGACCTAGATCTTGAAGCCTGACAGATCTAGATGCCAGTCCCAGTTCCTCTAGCTTCTTAGGTGTCTAATTAGAGACAAATTCCTTAACTTCTCCAGTCACATTTTTTAATTGATAACATAAGAATTACAATATCTATGTGGCATAGTATTTAGGGTGAGGTTTGGCTCAATTATGAAAGGAATTGACTTAGCCCAGGGTAGAAAAGAGAATAATCACTTTATCATCATTATCATCAACACCACCACCACCACCATCATCATCATCTTTATCATCATTTCCTAATCATGTTATTTCTCTTCAAAAAATCAACTATTTATGGATGCTGAGTGTGAGCAAATCACGGTTTTAGTGATTGGGACACATTAATGAACAAAGCAGATAAAAAACTGTCAGTCTCTTTGGGCTGCTATAATGAAATAACACATGGCTATAACAAAATAATGTTAATAAGCTATAAACAGAATGCTTTAAATGACAGAAATGTTTTTCTCACAGTTCTGGAGGCTGGAAGTCTCAGATCAGGGTCCCAGTTGGCGGGGCAAGGACCTTCTTTCAGGCTGTACCTGCAGAGCTCTCACGGTGTCCTCATGTGGTGGCAGGGGCAAGAGAGCTCTCTGGAGTCTTTTTTATAAAAGTATTAGTCCCATTCATGAGGGCTGCACACTCATGACCTAATTATTCCCCAAAGGCTCCACCTCCAAATACCATCACATGGGGCATTAAAATCTCAAAATATGAATTTGAGTGGGACACAAATCTTCAGACCACAGCAGTAACTCTTGCTTTTTGCTATTTGCTTTCTATCAGGATATAGACAAACATCACACAATAATTTAAATATATAAGTAAATCATACGGCCTTTATATAAGCTGTTAAATGTCCTGGAAAGCAGCAGGAAGTAGAACAGGGTAGGCTCTATCTTGACTGTTGATTTGAAGGAAACAGGGTAAGGGATAGGTTACAGTTAAAGATATAGTCCTCATTGGAAAGGCAAGATTTGGGCAAATGCTTACAGGACATGAGAAAGTTAGCCAAAGAAAGTAGTTTCAGGCAGAGGAAACAATGAGGGCAAATGCCCTAAGACAAGAGCACATGTGAAGCTGGAGAGATTATAAGGAGATCAACATGGTTGGAATGGAGTGAGTGCCTGGAAAAGAAGAGATTGAGGTCAGAAAGTTAACCATGGAGATAGATCGTGCTGGTATATGGAAGCCACTGTAAGTGCTTTGGTTTTATTCTGAGTAAGATGAGGGGCCACTGCAGAGTTTGAGCCAGGAACAGATGATGTGTCAACATCTTCTTAACCTGCAGTGAATCAGCATTGAAAACACTCCCAGAATATAAGAAATGGATCCCCTATATTCCCTAATAGTTATAAGACATCTGAACTTTTGAATTGCCAAGTTTTAATTGGATTTCTTCTTGCATTTTTCAGTAAAAGAAATTTTAAAAGAAACACTTCAGAAACAAAACTGATATATATAGAACATAAAAAGTATGTATTTCATGAAGGAATAGCAAGGATGGATTTCATGTAATAATAGAGTTAAAAGTTTGTATGTCACTTAATGTATGGTCACAAATCTATATATTAATATACCCCTATAGCCCTAAATATTTTTTGGTTATTATTTATTATACCTACACTTCTCTAAGTTTTTTTAAGCATGTGTTCAAATATTCTTAATTTTGTTAAGAATTTGTTAAGATGTTTAACGAGTTGAAAGCAAATAAGTTAAAAATATTCATAAATATGACTAGCTTTATCATTTTAAACACAGCTGGTTAAGGATTGTGATTTGAAACATGGAATATGCAACTAATTTGCATTTGGTATTCTTCTTCTTTTTTCTGTTTTATTCAGAAAGTGATTTGATTTTTAAACATATTATCAGGGACACCTTGGCCCTCAGGTAAGAGGGCCTCATCCTGGAGCCATTTAAGCATTTGTCTAGCTTGCATGCACATTGAAGCTTGGGCAATAGCTAAAGGAGGCTGTGCAAAGTATAAATTGACGAAAGAATTAGAATCCAGGAATCTTCTAGAGGTATAGTTTAGAAGTCACGTCAACACATTTTCTGCGTTTGTTCTCTTATATACATTAACCTGGTCATTGTAACTCAATGACTACTCAGTAACTACGTGTATGTGGGTTCACACTATACCCTAGAAATTAAAATACAGGTGTCACTTGTTTCCTACGTCACAGACAAAATAGTGTTCAACTTCTTTAGCATTTAGTCTAGACTCATAGCATTGCTGGATGTTTTAGAAACTACCTGGCCCTGTCCTTCATATAAACAAAAGGGCATGTCCACAATCTCATAGCTAAAATAAATGCTCTGTACTCAAGCTTTCAGACACACAACTTCTTTCTGAGAAGGCTTATTTTTGTCCATGTGTAAGGAAACAACTCTTATTTTAGGTAGAAGTGTTCTGCTACAGTCATTGAAAGCATGATGCTGATTTTTGTCATAAAACCAGGGTGACGTGATTGAGAAGGACCATCTGATGGAGTAGAGAAAGGAAAGTCAAAATCTAAATGATTCATAAAAGACTGCCTTGGAAGTGGTTAACTCTGGTAACCAAACTGGAAATTCCTTGATGACTCAGGGCCTACTACTCATCTGTGTTTGGCAAATTAATGGAGAACTGAAGGCTTGCCTCAGACAGGAAATTGGAATTTAGTGGGTAGTTGAGTACTAAAAAACAGCTCTGCAAGAGGAAGAATAAAAACGTTCCCTTGTCAGGAAACTGACATGAAGCTTTTAGTCTCCAAGAAAAAGCTCATCCACTCTGGGAATCATGTTACCATGAGTATGACAAAGTTGAGATGCTATCCCAGAAAAGTGGTGAAGGAATTAGGTGTTAACAAAATAAAACTCTCAGACAGAAAAAAAAAGACAATAGATTTTGGAATGATGTCCTCTTGACTCTTAAATTATATAACTGAAATTATATTTAAATTATCGTAGAATAAAATTCAAGTATTTTGGTTTTCAAGTGCAGCACATGTTTTATGTCAGCAATGTGTGTGCTGTTTTGGTAGCCAAAATAAGAGAGGAGAATAGGTAGGTTTTTATTAGAAAATGGCCAGGGACGTTAAATATTCTGCGATGTGGCAAACACAAATAGTTATCCCACCCAAAGTGCTATCAATTGCCCCACTGAGAAAATGACTCAAAGGATATCTTTTCGAGGAACCACGTCTGTATCCTCAATGTCGAGTCCAGAGGCAAATGGAAGATGCTCAAAACATGTTAAATGAAAACAAAAAGAACTTCTCCTCTATAACCGAATCTATTTCTACAACTTTCTATATTTTCTTTTCATTAATATTGGGTGCAGTGTTTGAAAAAGATCTGGAATATTCCCTTAAAGAAGGTCTAAAATTTTCTAATCTGAAATATAAGTCCAAGGATCTTATTTCACAGAGGAGTGATTGCAAGTCAAAACAATGAATCAGTGAACTAGGAGTGATAGAATGTGCCAATACCAGGAGGTGATACGAGAAGGGAACTGTGACTTCTATTGTCCTAGCTTTTTTCCCAGATTATCTCCAGAAGTACAGAGGAGTACACATTCCAGTATCCTGTTCCGAGTATCCTATGATGGTGTTTAATGCCCATAATGTGCGAGGTGAGTCTGAAGGAGCTGTTATAAGAACAAATCTGAGTTCAGTGCAATGCCTCGGTATCTAGGTCTCTGCTCTAGACACTAACGTGATCTGAAGCAGACACCTCCAATCAAAGATCTTGAACCACCCAGTTTAAAACACTCCCAATGCTTGAAGAGTGACTCTGACTTGTTCTGTTTGCTCCAAGTGTTGCTTTAAAAGTCAAGATGGAATAATGAGGTCACTAACTGCCCCACTACCTTTGGAACTTAAGCACTATTTTACTACCCATGGCAAGCTTAGTCATTTTTCAGTCCGTAAATTATCACATCATAGTTGTCAGCCCAAGATAATCATGTAGGAAGGAGAAAAGGTGAGAGACACATACATGTTTCTATACTTAAAAGGGAAAAGAAGGTTCCATTGTGCTTTTATAATTAACACCTCTGTCCCATTTGGGGGTATTATGTTTAATTTTATGGTCTTTATTCTTGTTCTGCCAATTTCTTGATAAAAATTATCAACTCCATAGAAAATATTTAGAGACATTTTAATGCCTACAACTTCATTGTGCATATGGTTTTCTTGTGGGTCTCCTAGAATATTTTCAAAAATGTCTCTGCTGGGGACGCCTGGGTGGCTCAGTTGGTTAAGCGGCTGCCTTCGATTCAGGTCATGATCCCAGCGTCCTGGGATCGAGTCCCGCATTGGGCTCCTTGCTTGGCAGGGAGTCTGCTTCTCTCTCTGCTCTGCCTGCCACTCTGTCTGCCTGTGCTCACTCTCTCTGACAAATAAATAAATAAGATCTTTAAAAAATGTCTCTGCTGCTTAATATAAAATGTTATTTTAAAAGAAAGGAGTAAAACCCTTTATTGTGTCAGTGTACATTTTCACAATTTAACTTTTATCGACCTTATCAAAGACCTTGGAATAAACTCAAAGTAGATATTACTTACAGATTCTATGAATAACTAATGATATGGTTATAAAGCAATTTGCCAAGGTATTAAGTACCCATTGGTATTAAGTGTCCAAGGATATGCTGACTACTGGGAAGTAACCTGCTCATATAAAAGAAGTAAATTCACTCCACGAAGGCAAGAGCATATGATTTACTATAAATACCTTCTAAGGTATTCAAGAAAGTATAAACTTAATTCACACCACTGAGAAATGTTCTTCAAATTTATTTTAAAATATTATCTTCATCAAGGGTGTATGTTAAACCCAATTCCCAATTCCCGCCCCTAGAGCCTATGATTTAGTACCTCTAGTGTGTGTGTGAATATGTGTATATATGTGTCCAGGTAATTTTTCTGATGTAGGTAAAAGGTACACTATGAAAAACCCTACTGTAGATCAGTTTGAGGTTAAAGCTTAGTCTACACCAGTTATCTTAACAGAGAAAATTTAATACAAAGAATTATTACCTAGGTATAGAAAACTATAAAACAAAAGTGGGGGGAGGTGAAAGAGAAACTAAAGTGTGTTCGGGGTCCCTATGAGCAGCCCTAGATTTTTGACAGGGCTCACAGGATTCAAAATACAGTCATATTCATGGCTATGATTTATTAAAACAAAATGGTAGCAAAGTCAGCAGAAGGGGAGGATTCATGGGTAGACATTGGAAGAAAGCAGACTTGAACTTCTCAATGTCCTCCTTCTTCCAGTAGAAGGAGGAGCATTCTTCCAGAATGCCCTTAATCCATTCAGCGATGAATCGTGGCAACATATGTGGAATTTTGTTTACCAGAGAATCTCATGAGACACTCAGTAACCAAGAGTTTCATTGGGGGTAGTCATGTGGGCACTCTCTGCCTATCACCTACCAGAATTCCAGGCCCCCAGAAGGAAAGCAGGTACTCAGTATAAAAGACAGTGTTTGCAGTTTAGGCATAATAAACAATTCTTATGAGGGAAGGGTAGGAACCAATAAAAAATCTAAGTTCCCAGACACCAGCCATGGGCCAACCTTGCAAGCAGAACTTTCTAGGGGGAGCAGTGTGCCCCTCAGCCCGCCTGCTATATGAACTCTTTTTCACACATAAGGTGCCACAGAGACCACCACCACAGGAAGCAGTCACCATGGCTAGAATTGAGGAAGCAATGAAAAGAGGTTGGCATTATTAAAATTTAAAAGTTTGGGGGGAAGGGCCTCCTGGAGTGAAACTTGGGCCTCTGGAAAGGGGGTGGTGCTCCCCTGGCCATCCTACCTCTGAGTCAGAGCAGGGCTATGTGGAGCTGGAATCCAAACATCTGGCAGGGGACAGTGGTCTCACATGCCTGATACTGATGTCTCAGTGGGGGCTCCATGAACTGGTTCTGCCAGTAATGGAAACAATTCAATTTGGAATACCTTCCGTTTTTGCAAACTGCCACTGCCAAGGGGAAGAAGGAGTAGGGCAATGCTGACCGGAGCAGGAAATCAACAGTTAAACAAGGAGGAAGTCCTTTCTAGAGCTTCTCAGCCTGTGTCTAGCACCCTCTTTGTGCAGAGCCTGATGGGACCTCTGGCCAAGCTAAATGTGGTTTGCACTTTCAGCAGCAGCCTTACTAGAGTCTGGAAAGGTGGATTTGGAGCTCAGAATCAAGAGCTTAGTAGCCAGCACAGGATTTTGTAACTTTGCTCAGACATTCCTTTGGAAACCTAAAAAGTTTATGGAAGATAATTCATACATATAAAATTACAGCCAGAAACATTTGGAGTGATGCTGTAGGAATATTTGCAATGGCAGCACACACTACTACAGTGATGTATAGAATGTAAAATGCCCATGAAAAGTAATATATCTGTGTACCAGAATACCGTTTGTTTCCATCAGGTGGCTCCTACTCCATTTACACAGAAAGCTAATTGGGAAGGGCAAAAATCAGAATTAGGTCACATTATCCTGGATGGCATCCTGCTCTGCCCATTCTACAGCTGGGAGGTAGGTACCGTAGTCATGCAGTGGTCATGGCCAAGTTCAGTAAAATTTTCTGTCTCATCTGATATGATGTTTTTGAATGTCACAGCCTGATGTTCTTTTAGTAGAAAAATTCAGCCACTTCTATCCTCTGTCTTGCTGTCACCCAATTGATCTGACTCCTATTAACTTTACCCAAATTACTTCTACTTCCTATGTGCACAGAAACCATCTGGGGTTGCATTCAGTCCAAAGAGCAGTGGGCAAAGAGATGGGAAAATGACAACTATCATATATTGACCTCTTAGCATGAGCCAGCCATTTTCCTGAGTACTTATGCATTATCACTTATGTCTATAAAAATCCTAAAGGGATTATTTTCCATTTTATAGGTATGAAAGCTAATCTCATGTTCATAGAACTCTAACATCTGTCTTCTTTATAGCAGGCCCCACTGCACCTAAATATTTCATGTTAAACTTCCAGTTTTCTTTCTTGAACTTAAGAGAAGGAATCCAGAAATAAAGTCATAATAGCTAATCTCTGCCCTTTTACTATAACTAATTGGGCTACCATTTGTTTCCTTACATATTAGCATAGTTGACTTCTAAAGAATGTAATGAGATCCCATGGAAATGTTATAAGCCTTGCAATCAGACTTGGAAGGTTTTAAATCTGAGCTCTCACCTTCTTATCCAGGTGAGCTTAGAGGTTCTCTTAGCCAATTTTCTCAACTGCAAAAATGATATAATACCTAATTCACAAAAGTATTCCAAGAGTTAAAATTGTGCTTATAAAGTTCTGGTTATATTTCATTTCATCTGTGAAACTGATTCAATAAATTCCCTATAAAGTTTTAATCACAGGTCAAAACTTTCCATCACGTATAAAATTGCTTTGGAGTATTTGGTGAATAAATAGTTTTCTTTATTCCAATTCTAAATTTGAATTCTAAATTTAAGCCCATTTCTCGATCTTTATTTTTCATTTCCTTTCTGGCTCAGGCTTCCAAAATTTTGGCTACCAAAAATAAAACGAAAACAAAAACAAACCACATCCATCATGCATACTGTATTCTTGCCTAGTGTCACTGGCCACTTTATCTCTCACATTTTTCGCAGAGTCAAGTCAAATTATTTTATTTTTAAAACTAACACTCCAGGTTAAATCTAAAAATAATTCCATATAATGGACCTAAAGTGCTTCTCCCTGAAAGTGTTTCTCTCTTTTTTCTTTATAGCAGCTTTTTTGTTTTTGTTTTTATTGTTATATGAGTTGACAACAAGACTTTCTACTATACTTCAGAAAATAATGAAAATGTATGCTGTGATGTGGGAGAGAAATGTGAAACCCTAGAAAAGCCCAGGTTATTTCTTAATTGCAAATCTGAGCATTTTAATTATTGAAGCAAAAAAACTCTGGATGATGTATATTTAATTAAGTCATTTTCTTGGATCAAGTCATCATTACCTCTTATTTGCATGTTATTTATTTACATCTGTAGCATTTGTTAGATTCGTTACGGATTTCTTTTCCAGTTGGCACTTTACCCTCCAAGATAAAGTCCCACAGTCTGTTAAAAAAAAAAAAGCTCTTTACCACAGAATCAATAGTAATTTTACAGGCAGAAAGAAGTAAAAAAATCTGAGCATATAGTTAAGACTTTACAAGGAATTCATTGAATCGGCTTACAAATTAAATCAAATTAAGTCATCTGAAGGATGATGCATACATAATAGTAACAAACAATGAAGAGTTGAAAGTCTAATAATGTAGATCCAACATTTTCTATTAGAGATATGATTAACAGACATAAAATCAATGTTATACATCAGCCCAACAGGAATATAACAAAATGAAGGCCAACTATGGGTGACTAAACAAACGAAAGCTTGCCTAAAGTCACATTGGGATAGACTAGCCCTCCAGAGGAAGTCTCTTATATGCAGCAATTCAGATACAGAAACCCTTGCAGCACCTCAGTGGCTCAGTTGGTTAAGTATCACTCTTCATTTAGGCTCTCATCATGATCTCAGGTTTGTGAGAAAGGGCTCTACACTAGGCATAGAGCCTGCTTGAGATTCTCTCTCTCCCTCTTCCTCTGCCCTCCTCTCTCTCTCTCTCTCTCCCTCTAATAATAATAATAATAAGAAGAAGAAGAATGAATAAATAGCATAGCTATTTATAAATATAAATATATATATTTTGTATATATTTATATATACTATATATTTATATAAATTTATATAAAATTTTATTATAACTTTATTTATAAATAAATAAATATTTATAAATATAAATTTATATATAAATATAAAGCTATTTATAAATATAGATATATAGATATATATAAATATATATAGATATTTATAAATATATATTTATAAATATAAATATAATATATAATATATAAATATTTATATATAAAATATTTATATTTATAAATAGCTATGCTATTTATTCTGCTATGAATAAATATTTAGCTATGAATAAATAATAAATAAATATGCTATGAATAACATATTCAATGGTACAGAAGCCCTTGCCTTGTAACTGTGCTGTCTCACCCTGCAGTTCTGTAATGCTGACAGCTGAGGAAGAGGCAGTGTTGAGTGTAGCATGCAAGTTCTTCAATGCCTTGGTACAGAAGTGATGCATATCACTTGGCTCACATTTCTTTGCTTAAGTCAAGTCAATAGTCTAGACTTGGAAAGTTGAATCTTCCTATGAGACCAGAAAGAAAAGAACCAAAATTAGGTGTACATTAGAAACAAACAATCATAGTCCAAAAAAGTGTTTTGTATTATATTTATTTAGTAAAAACACACTGACTCCCTATATGTGCCAGAATCTGTGCTAGATGCCGAGGATATAGAGGTAATCAAAAATAGGGATTTTTTTAAATCTTCCTTAGCTTACTGTTCTGAGTGAGATCTCTACTTACCCTCTTTAAGTAAACAATACAGCTCTCAGACAATCAGTGGGCCTCATTCTTCATCCAAACAGAATGGCTAATAGGCTTCATACTAGATGTGAGGATACAAAACTGCTCCACACTGACCTTGAATTACAAAGTTTCTGGCTTTAGTACATTTGGATGGCTGTTTCTGGCCTAACTGAAGTCACAGCCTTACAAGGATTTCATAAATGGGCACTCAAGGGTGCAGCTGCTACATCTTGACTTTCCAGATACATGTGCAAGGAGGATAAAGCAAGGGGGCTGGATTCAGCAGCTGTTATATTAAACATTGGTTTCCAATCTGGGGAAGCAGCACCGGATATGCTGCCCTAAATTCCATACTGCATTCAGTGTCAAAAGAGGAGAATATATACAGATGAAATTTAAAGGTACAGGGCTTGTGACAAGCTCAAGCGTCATTCCTCTCTGGTCTCAGTGTGACCCTGGATTGGTATGAGAGCACAATTTCCATGAAAGGCTGGTTTTATCCCAAGGTTGATATTTGTTTTAAGTAAGAGACAATGACACCAGGTTCTGTACCATCAGCCCAAGAGAGTTTGGAAAAAGTTATTTTTTTTAAGACGTATTTTTATTTTTTTATTTTTTAAAAATTTTTTAGACATATTTTTAAAGATTTTTATTTATTTATTTGACAGACAGAGATCACAAGTAGGCAAAGAGGCAGGCAGAGAGAGGCGGGGAAGCAGGCTCCCCGCTGAGCAGAGAGCTGGATTGGGGGCTTGATCACAAGACCCTGGGATCATGACCTCAGCCGAAGGCAGAGGTTTTAACACATTGAGCCACCCAGGCGCCCCTGGAAGAAGTTATTTTTTGAGAGATTTTTTTCCTATATAAAAATATGGGCAAAATGGGGAAATGAAAATTAAAAAGATTTCATAAATTTAAATGCATTTAAACACAGTCTAAATGAAATTGAGATACCTCAAATAAAACTCAGGGAAAACTCAAATAATAATAACTATAAAGAAAAGAATGAAAATAAAACAGAGTCCCAATAGAAATGAAGGCAAAGCTGAATAATATCCTAGATGCTAGTGACACCTATGCCAAAATAGTCTGAAGTCTCTCTAGAGGTGGTCATAAATATACTTGACCCAGTCTAGACAGAGGCTACAAAAAGAGGTCTTGATTCTAAATTGAATAATTTGCCGGTATGTCGAATCCTTCAGGTGCAAGTGACATTTAGTATTCAAGCCATTTTCCAGAGTTGGTGCTGAGTTCCACAAAATGAAGTCTTTGACCTTGGCCATGACACTTCTCTTCAAAATTACCAAACAAGTCGAATGATGAGATATCCTAAATAGATGTGCACAAAGATATAACAAATATAGGCTATGAGACCTTGCTGCCTAAAGTCAGTTATACTAACTGACTTCTTGCCAAAAACTATTTATTGCTTTGATTAAATTACTCATAAGAAATACTGTGAAAATGATTCTCCAAAAAATGAAATCTCAAGCCATTTTGGTGGTTGCAAATCACTGTTGCTTTTGACTTCTGGTAGTGCATATTCCAAGATACAATTCAGTTACACAAGCATAAGCCCATGACTGTTTCAGGATGTTAAAGAAGTGTTAGAGACAATCCTTCCTTTTACAGGATCTATAATCCAGAATAAATGCATTAAAGAAAAAAGTCTGTATTAACCATAACAAAATAACAAGGGTGGGATGGCTTCAACAACAGGAGCTTATTTCTCACAGCTTTGGAGGCTGAGCAGTCCAAGATCAAGGTGCCAGTAAGCTAGATTCCATTCTAAGGCCCCTATTCTTGCCTTGTAGGTGGTTGCTACGTGTCTGTGTGCTCATGTGAATTCTTCTCTGTGTGCATGTGATGTGAACGAACAAGCTCTCTAGTGTCTTAGAAAAACAGTAATTTATCATGAGGGTCCACTCTCGTGACCTAATCTAAACTGAATTATCTCTGAAAAAGCCTGTCTCCAAATACATTGGGGTTCAAGTCTTCAAACTATGAATTTTGGGTGGACACGAACACTTTGTCCACAACAAGAACTGCATAAGGACAAGAGCACCAGTATTCCAAGAAAGTAAAAAAAAAAAAACATTAGAAATAATCATTTTCTTTATGGAGCACTTAAATGAGAGAAACTTATGAACAGATAATAATCAAAATCTGGTCATACATAATCCCAACATGGCAGATTATAAAAATAGTCATTCAGAAAATGAATAAAAATATAAATGATTATGGCATATACTAATAATAATAAATATGTGGATATCATTTTGATAGTTAAACATATAGAATATAATATAGACTATAATAAATATATATATATATATTTACTATAGGGAAATATATGGTTCACGTACAGTTAATATAGTCCTAAAAATACATAAATGCTATATGACTTTATGGAAAATATAAGGTTTATACTGGGTCTTATGTTGCAAAGAAATAATGCAAACTCTAGTTTTAAAACTCAATCCATTTTTTTTTTTTTTTTTTTTTTTTTTTTACTTTGAGAAAGACAACTACCACATGATCTCCCTGATATGAGGAAGTGGAGATGCAACGGGGGTGGGAGTTAAGGTGGTAGGAAAAGTAAAAATGAAAACTCAATCCATTTTATTGCCAAAACGCATCACAGGACTTTAAAATGTCAGGTCTAGACATAGAGATTAGAGATATTTACCCAAATAGATATGGGTTATAATTATACAGTATTTTAACTGCCATACAAACCAGTTTTAAGTATGATTGCTCCTTGAAGTGTTTTTGATGGTCAATGTTATAAGATGTGTTTGCACTTTAGATTTTGGAGAAGTTCAACAAACATTTTGTATTGGGAAATCCAAGGATACTGCTTGAATACAAACGGCTAACCTTGCTAATACATATAAGAATAAACTTTACTCATATATTTTCTAATATTTTATTCTCTTTTATGAATATTGCATGTAATTTTGTCTTTGACCAAGATACAAAGATTCATCTTAGGTAATTATTATTATTTTTTTTTTGATAGGACGATGCTTTACTTATACAGGAAAGAGAAAGAGCAAGATCAATTTCAGTAGTGGGCATCAGTCCCCTATGACTAACAGGTCCCTCCTAGCAGCTGATGCACAGCCATTTGCATGCCCACACTCCTCTTATGCTATTAGGTAATTATTTTTAAATTAGTGCTTTCCACAAGAGTTGTAATAATAATAATGGCTATGATATATTATAATTATATTTTAATTTTTATTAGATGTTTTAAATACATTATGATAATTTGCCTGTAATGGGCTGACTTGTGCCCCCCCCAAAATTTATATGTTGAATTCCTAACCCCAAGTACCTCAGATTATAACTGTATTTGGAGACAGGGTCTTTAAAGGGGTAATTAAATTAAAATGAGGTCGTCAATGTGAGCTCTAGTGAAATTTGACTTGTATCCTATTAATAAGAGGCAATTAGGACACAGACAAGTACAGAGGGAAGACTTGTGAAGACATGAGAGAAGATGGCCATCTATAAGACAAGGAAAGAGGGGCACCTGGGTGGCTCAGTGGGTTGAGGCTCTGCCTTCGTCTCGGGTCATGGTCTCGGGGTCCTGGGATTCAGCCCCACATCGGGCTCTCTGCTCAGCAGGGAGCCTGCTTCCCCTCTTTCTCTGCCTGCCTCTCTGCCTACTTGTTCTCTCTCTCTCTCTCTCTGTCAAATAAATAAATAAATAATCCTTATAAACAAAAAAAGACAAGGAAAGAGACCTCAGAAGAAACTAATCCTTTCAATACCTTGATCTTGGACTTCTAACCTCCAGGACTGCAAGAAAATAAATTTCTGTTGTTTAAGCACCCGGTCTGTGTTACTTTGCAGTGGCATTCCTGGAAGACTAATATATTGCCTAACACCATACAAGGAATAAAATAAGGTTCAGAGGACTTGATTTACTCACTGAAGGTAAGGGTACATACCTAGAGCTTGGGTTATCATAAATCGTTATTTACATTTTATGAAGAATTATATTAAAAGGGATTAATTTATTCCTCTTTCTTTAATTTTTTTTGAATGTTAGATGGATTTTCTATAATCTAACTTCTTAGTTGGGATGGCTTCCTGTATGTATCATATTAAATTAAACTGATATATCATGTGTGTGATAGGATGCAGCAAGATACGAAAAGATTTAAGAGAATTGCTTATTCTTATTCTGACGTATGTCTTCTCTCAATACCTGAGGGAAATTTCAGATCAATAATAAAATATCTGCTTTTTATAAAACTATGCTTACAAGAAAAGCCGGTACTAATTCAAATCAGCATTTACCTTTTCTGTGAGCTATAAATCAATTTATTTCCTTTTTCCTGTAACATTCAAAATTAGCAAGATGATGGAATAAAAATCAATTATTTTGGCCAATTAAATAGGTTAAATATGTATTTTTAAAGCAAGTGAATAAATAATACTATTATAGCTTTTTCCCTTTCTTCAACTTTCAGCATCTCTAATTTCTCAGGGGAGCTATGGTATAGTTTGGGGGAATTTACCCTACTTTAAAGAGTCTGACAGTGTGGAGGAGATCTAGAACTCTAATCAAAATAGCTCTACAAGCTAACATGGAAGCCCATCCCAGTTCCATGGATGCTGACAGAAGACAGAAGACTCTTGACTCAGAGATAAAGGACTGAATGAGAACAAAAGCAGGGGCAAAATTGTTAGCATTGTCTTACTGGGTCTCTGAACCTGTAGTCTCACAGCAAACCCCATGCATGAGGCCAGGCTGAGCCTACATGTACCATGGGATGTGCCAGTGGGAACTTAGGGAATCTACTTCTTTCAGGCTAAGTTGTAAGCAAGTCTATTATTTTCTGGGAAATGATTAGGTGCATACAAAACTATTTGAAGCCTTCCTGCAATTCATTTCTTCACTTCTCAAGACTGTGAGTTGCATAAACAATGCTGAGAAGTAGTCTAGGTAAAGGACAATCATTTTTTTTTTCCTGTAAACTTGAGATATATGTTTTCTGTAAACTCGAGATAAATGAGAATGCAAGAAGCTTATAGCAAACTGGCTCCCACCAGTAGACTCTTTAAAGCTATCATATGTGTGTGTACATATATAGACAGACAGATAGATAGATAGATATAGATAGATATAGATATATGATATATATTTATATGGGATAGATGATATAGTATATATGTAATATATATGATGTATATCATATATAGTATATAGTCATATATCTTATTTATGTGTATCATATGTGTGTGTGTGTGTGTGTGTGTGTGTGTGTGGAGAGAGAGGTTTTGCTTTTGTTTTTGTTTTTTGTCTATAGAGAGTTGAACTAAGCTACTCCATGGTATTTTCTCCACATCAATTTTGTTTGGTCAAGCAGCCTACAAGAACAGATTAGAGAGGCACCTGGGTGGTTCAGTCAGTTAAGAGTCTGCCTTCAGCTCAGGTCATGATCCCAGGCTCCTGGGATCAAGTCCCACACTGGGCTCCCTAATCAGAGGACAGTCTGCTTCTCCCTCTGCCTCTGCACCTCCCTGATGCTTGTACTCTCTCTCTCTCATGCTCGCTCTCTCTCTCTCTCTCAAATGAATAAATAAAATACTTTTAAAAAAAGAACAGATTAGATTACATTGTCCCTTTTGTTACTTTTGATGACCACTCCTTTCATTTAGGTAATCCCATTACTCACAGTTATCACAGTTATAGCTGACCTAGCCAAACATTAAAACTATTACTCTGTAGTCTATAAATGCAGAAAATATTGACTTGAAATAAATGCGTTATATTTGCAATTATCTCACTGTTTGGATTTAGAAAGAAGTTATATGAATTAGTTGAAAATACATATGCAGACATATATGGTATTATACAGTTGTGCAGTATGCATTACAGCAAGTAGAAAGCAGAAATAGAAAAATTCTAAGCTAGAGAATTTCTTTGTTCCAGCTGTAGATTATCTTTATTGCATATCTCAAATGCTTTTTCCCATAACTCCAAAAAAGATTGATATTTTAGGGATTCTTCAATGGCTACTGGGAGATTATTTCAGTCTTAATTAAAGCTATAGTCAATAATTAATTTTATATTGGTGCTGCCTAAATACTCCTTTCTTTAGTGTCACATATTTGGGCTAGTTCCACAGACCATTCTAAGATCTCTCTTATGATGTAGAATATTGACCTCAGGAACAGATATTCTTAATATTATATGTGATATTGCTACATTAATCAATTCCTCATCTATCTTCACTCCCAAAATTAGGCAGATGAAGTTTCATTGAGTAAATACAAAATAAAATATGACAATAAAATATGACGTTGGGTTAAATAATGATGTCTTAGAAAAGATACCACATTATAACAATGGCATCCTCCCTCCCCCAAGATAGTATTAAATCTGAAGACACTGGACAATTTCCATTCAATTGACTTACAATTCAGATTCAATTCAGTTTAAGTTAAATACTACCTTGTTCACCAGGTATTTGATTATTTTATATGTTGCATAAATGTCATTTCTTCACACACTTTGGCATTAAAAAAAAAGGTCATATTATTTTCTTTAATTAGGTCTAGCTTGAATCTTCTTTTGGTAAGATGTGGAGAGTCTTAAGTACCCCAAACTTCCCTTTTCAGTACAAAAACTTTTGGTACAAGAACAACTTTGATCTTAAACAGAAGGAAAACTTCAGGAGGCTTTCAGTGCTCAGTACTTACTGTTACTAGTCCAAGTGTTCATATTTCCTTGAACACCTAGAAAGCATCTGTTCAGCTACAACCAAGCCATGCTCCCTAGCCACAAGCCACACTTCCTATATTTCACAGATTCTGTCACTTTTTAATGGTGTCACTAAACTACAGGCTACCAACTATCTTCTTCTTTGGTGGAATATCCACGGTCTATATTTGTTCCTGCTTCCTCATCTCAAGGCATAGCAGCTCAGTCTCTCCTTACTCTCTGTCTACTATTCAGAACCCCTAGAATTATCTTTCTAATTTTTTAAATTTTATTTTTTTTATTTACTTGATAGACAGAGATCACAAGTAGGCAGAGAAGCAGGCAGAGAGAGAGGAGGAAGCAGGCTCCCCGCCGAGCAGAGAGCCTGATGCGGGGCTCGATCCCAGGACCCTGAGATCATGACCTGAGCCGAAGGCAGAGGCTTAACCCACTGAGCCACCCAGGTGCCCCTCTGTCTAATTTTTTAATACCCTCCAATTCCACGGCAGAAGAGGCATTGTCTTTAGTAAACTAATGTATTGAGAGCTAGAAAATTACTGAGACATGTTAAAAAAAAAAAGGAGCTAGCTACCTTCTTGGAATAGAAGATGAAAAATATACAGAGCCAAACATAAATAGCTCTTACTCTTTTAGGCAAATTAGCATCTCAGTAAATGAGCCTAGTGCATAGCTAATACTTCTGTGCTAAATTTGCAATAGTGCTGGGGAAAATAATGGTTCTTATGGATTCACCTAAGACAATTTTCACTGGTTTACTTCTGCCCCTAGAACAGAGAGTTTGAAAATGTAATCCTAGAATTCAGAATCATGGACCTACCACTCTCCTTCAGAGATTCACTTAGTGATGTAATGTTTTTAAGACTTAATTTAATGGGATGCTTGGGTGGCTCAGTTGGTTAAAGTGTTTACGTTTGGCCCAGATCATGATCCCAGGGTCCTGGGATCAAGCCTAATGTTGAGGGTTGGGGGGTAGGGTTCCTGCTCAGTGTGGAGCCTGCTTCTGTCTCTCCCACTCCCCCCTGCTTGTGCTCTCTTTCTCGCTCTCTGTCAGATAAATAAAATCTTTTTAAAAAGGCTTAATTTTACTTCTCAAAATGGTTAATGATTAGGACTCATAATTTTATTGTAATGTATGGACCATGTTATGAATTTATCAAATTAACATTTATTAAGTGAAGCACAGGGCACCTCACGGTGAGCCAAAGTTTAGCAATAGACCACACAAGAAAAACTGAAATAAAGAAGTTTATTACCCACGGGTCCTGGAGGAAGTACCCAGAATGCCTAGAGGAGCCATACGGGGTGGTCAGGACAGAGAGCAGAAAGAGAAAGAAAGTGGAGCTAGGGCATAGCCTTCATTAGGCTCCATGTATGGAGTATTTTGGTTCCCTGGCTAAAGCTCAGCTGGTCATTTCAAATCCAAAGAGCAGGTTTTGGAAAGCTATATGAAAGTTTAATTTAAGGGGTGCATATGGAAGGCATTAGGAAGCAGAGGAGACTGCTGACCACAGGGCTGTTAGGGAAGTCTGATCAGGAACTTACATTTGCCTGTGACTCAGTAGGGCATGGGCTTGCATGAAGGGCTCGTGTCATCTCTTATACTCAAAGACAAAAAGACAAACAACAATTCAAAAATGAGTGAAGGATTTAAATAGACATTTTTCCAAAGAAGATACAGAAATGCTCATTAAGCATATGAAAAACATGCTCAACATCATTTGTCATTAGGGAAATGCAAAATCAAAACCACATCATACTACTTCAGATCCACTAGAATAGATACCAGAAAAAAGACAGACAGTAAGTAAAAAGTATTGGCAAATATTTAGGGAAACTGGAACCTTCATGCATGTGCTTGTGGGAATATAAAGTGAAAACACTTTGGAAACACATTGGCAGTTCCTCAAATGTTAAACATAGAATTACCATGGAGCCACACCAGGTACATACTAAAGAGACAGGAAAATATATATCCGCTCAAAAATTTGCACATCGACATTTACAGTAGCATTATTAATAATATCCCAAAGCGGATATAATCCAATGATTATCAATTGATGAAGACATAGATAAGTTGTGGTATATTCCTACAATAGAATATTTGGCAATAAAAAGAAATAAAATACCAACACATACTATAACACGGATGAACCTTGAATGCATACTAAATGAAAAAGTCACAAAACACCAATGCTGTATTCTTCCAAGTATATGAAATGTCTGGAGTAATAAATCTATGGAGATGGAAAGTGGAAGGCTGCAAGGTTTAGGGAAGGAGAAGGGCAGTGAAAGCTGATGGATATGGCTTTTGTTTTTTTAAAGAAGGAACAGAAATGTTCTAAAATTAGATTCTACTGATGGTTGTACAACTTTGCAAATGTACTCAAAACATTAAATTGTATACTTTAAGTAGGTATATGGTACGGCATGTTCATCTTAATAAATCTGTGAAGAAACAAAGAAGGAAGGGAGGCAGTCAGGAAGGAAAGAGTAAGGCAATGGTCCAGAAATTAGAAAATGGAGTTCCAATCACAATGAGCCAATATGTCTTGAAAATGTCTTTTAATCTTTTTAGCCCCAAAACAGTTTTAGTTTTTTCATGTACAAATTGAGGGGTTTAGATTAGGTTACTCTATTAGTCACCTTTGGTGAATAATCAGATTTGTAAATTAAAAGAGCAGTCTTCACTTAATTATCATGATAAATCTTAATATATTTTTATTTTTGATATACTTGTGCCATTAATCTCCCCTTAAGTAGTTTATTAAGTTCATTATAGTTTCCAGAAAATAGATAACGCCTGCTAAACCAGAATAAGGCAAAGATAGAGTTCACTGTATTGGCGTTTCTTGGCTGTTTTTTTTTTCATGAAATCCTTGGACTCTGGGATCATTGGTCCTGTCATGAAGGCTGCCATAAAATAGTCGAGATACAGTAGTTAAACAAATTTTTCTATGCAATAACAAAAATAAATAAACCAGTCCAATGTTCATATGTGGTTACACCTATATATATTATTTAAAGATATTTTACCAGCATTTATACATTTAAGGCTGAAAAAGGAAACACTAGTGATTGGTTAACATAAACAAAATTCCTTTTTTTTTTTGTTTTGCTGGGATAGATGCTTCTATTACCTCTCTTAATACTGTGAGGAATAAAACACACTGTCCAAAAGACTATGCTGTAATAATTTCCCTTTTTTTGAATTAATTGAAGCAAAACCAGTTGCCCTAGTCATATTTTTCTAATGTGCTGTAATTTCCCTAAGATAATGAAAGGTAGCTGTCATGGAGTAAACTGAGACTTTTTCACATACCTCTAAGATCTTCAGACATAGGAAGCATTATATAAAATGCAATCTTATTATATAAAATTATATTATAAAAATAGGAATTTACTTATTTAAAATAATTATGCAACTCTATTTTGTGTCCTTTGTTATTTTACATAAATATCTAGAAGATTCTAGTATTTGTGTAAAATTGCATATAATTTGCATAGACTTGCTAGATTTAGGCAATTGGTTTCTTACAATTACCCAGTTTGTCTTCTAGGTGGAACTTTGCATATATTTCACACTCCATTGTGTTTTGAGAGTTGCCGTTATTTTACCTGGACATGGCTAATGAGGTTAGCCAATGAAAAATATTACCTTCTTATCTTACAACATTTATCTGTAACTTATTCATGTCAATATAGAGCTGACTTCTTTTAGTAATGTAAAATCATTTGAAAGTATGGTTGCTTAGAAATTTCATTTAGTTTAATGTTTTATCATATTTAAATTGTTTCTATTATTTCAGAGATATAGGTTTATAATGTATGATAGAGAAACAGAATTGTGCGCCGTAAAGAAAATTCGACCTGGAGTAAGATGACTTTCGTTTACTTTAGCAAGTCATCTACATTTCTTTTTGTTTGTTTCCCTTCCTTTTCTTACTTAGAAATGAGGTAAACTATACATGCTAAAAAATGGAAACATCCTAAGTGTACTGTTTGGTGAATACAATCATGTATGCAGAACCCAGCTTTAAAAATGGAACATAACTAGCATCCTAGAAGCTTCTCGGTGCCTCCTCAGAGATCCTCCAAGGGGACTGCTGATATTCTGGTTTCCGACATGATCCATGTATTCAACCTGCTCTGATACTAATTAAATTGAAATAAAAGAGTATTCTCTCATATTACTGAAAAATTTTTTTTTCAAGATTTTATTTTTCCATCCCACAGACAGAGATCACAGGTAGGCAGAGAGGCAGACAGAGAGAGAGAGGAGGAAGCAGGCTGTCCGCAGAGCGGAAAGCCCGATGCAGGGCTCGATCCCATGACTCTGGGATCATGACCCCAGCCGAAGGCAGCGGCCTTAACCCACTGAGCCACCCAGGCACCCCTATTACTGAAAATATTTAAAGTTATCCTTTTATATTGGTATGTAGTATGCCACTTAGCAAATGTACCATGATTTATTTTATTCATTTACTGTTGTAGAGATCTGAGTGGGCTTCCTGTTTGGGGCTTATGAATACTGTTATCAGAGCATTTTAATACATGTCTTTGGAGAATAGATGTACACATTTCTTTATTGTATTTACTAAGAATGAGATTTCTGGATCAAAGTACATACACATGTTCTGCTTTGGTTGATAGATTTTTTTTTTTTTTCAAATAGTTTCTCAAAGGGCTGGACCAGCAGTATGAGAGTTTCAGTTGTTACACATATTAGTCAACATGTGATATTTGCACTATTTCATTACAATATGTTTCATTTAGTCATTCTGATGGGTATGTGGTATGATTACATTGTCGTTTTAATTTGCATTGTCATTTTTTTTAAAGTAGGCTCCACACCCAGCATGGAGCCCAAAGTGGGGCTTGAACTCATGACCCTGAGATTAAGACCTGAGCTGAGATCAAGTGTCAGGAACTTAACTGACTGAGCCACCCAAATGCCCCTGCATTTTCTTGATAACAATGAAGTTGAGTGCATTTTCATAAATTTCTTGACCATTTATATTTACTGCTTTGTAAAAACCGTGTTCAAATCTTAAGTTGGATTTTCTAATGTTTCTATCTCACTTAACATTAACAAAAAGAGAAAAAGAACTCCATTCATTGCGCTTTTAATTCCCTCCAATTTCTACCAATTCTAACCTGTAGACGAGCTTATTGTAGTTTAGTTCTTTAGTATAGCTTTGTTTAGATCTCTTTGGTAATTAACAGTATTATTTTAGAACTTGCCCCAGGAGTTTGCCCTGTGTATTTTCTTTTAATGAATTATTGCTAAATTTATCCCACGTCTAATCAGTTTTTTATATTCTCCCTTCTTTAGAAGAAAGGAAGGGGTAAATACCCAGAAGTGCAATTGCAGGGTCATAGGATAGCTCTATTTTTGGTTTCTTAAGGAATCTCCACACTGTTTTCCAAAGTGGCTGCACCAACTTGCATTCCCAACAACAGTGTAAAAGGGTTCCCCTTTCTCCACATCCTCTCCAACACTTGTTGTTTACTGTCTTGTTATTTTGGCCATTCTAACTGGTGTAAGATGGTATCTCAGTGTGTGTTGGGGGAGACTGAAGGGGGAAACAAACCATGAGAGACTGTGGACTCTGAGAAACAAACTGAGGATTTTGGAGGGGACGGGGTGGGGAGTTGGGTGAGCCTGGTGGTGAGTATTAAGGAGGGCACGTATTGCGTGGAGCACTGAGTGTGGCGCATAAACAATGAATCTTGGAACACTGAAAAGAAATAAAATAAAATAAAATAAAATGAAAAAAAGAAGAAGAAAGGAAGGGAATCTTTTACTTCAGCTTAGAATCCTGTGTTAAACCATCTCTGGCATACGTGCATTTTTTATTTATCCCCCCCCCCC